>JAUZSX010332293.1:0-10981 GCA_034780655.1 Idiosepius hallami | reverse complement strand
TATACATATATATATAAGGAGAGAGAGAGAGAGAGAGAAACGGATATATATTTTAACATATAATTTTTATCATCATTTTCCGTAATTTTTATAATAATTATTTTCTGTTTTTTTTTAATAAATCTAAGTGAAAGTTAACAACAATTGAAAACAGTCAGGGGACATAACGAGTACGTAAAAAAACTTTAATTGGTTGAATACTCAACAAAGTATATATATATATTTCCTGCTCTTGGTTTTATATCACTTGTGACTCAATCACAATTAATAAGACGCTGGTTTTAACCAATATCATCTCTATCTCGTATTGTAGAAGAGTCTTCTATTAGAAATCTCTTTCATTAAGACAAGAAATTACATATTTACTTCTTTAAACTAACAATATCATTAAGATAAACCACTCCAACAAGAAATGTCACAGATAAAAATCCCTCAGAGTAAGATAAGAAGCTCTGAAGATATTGTCCCAAGTTACAAAACTGGCCTTGACTAGGGCATTGAGGCTTTAAACCTCAAAGGAATAGAACATTGATTAAATGTTTAAGCAGATAACAGTGTGTAATATTTTTCAACCTTGGAAACAAAGAACAGAGTATGTGCTAAAAATTGTTACTATACGATCATTATGTATGTCTTGGCTGTTTCTACCCCACAAAGTTTGAGACGGCTGCCTCGGACCGTGCGTGCTGGCGATCCACAATCAAGGGTGTGGTTGACATTCGAAAGAAGAAGAACCACACGCTGGCATGTGACGCGCACTCACAAGGGGAAGAACACAAAATCGCGGCGAAGATACATATACAGCAGAACTATATTGGCAGCAACTGTGGCAGGTCTTGCACCTCCCGCATTGGCTTGCACAGCCACACCACTAGCCTCAGCCCCTCGACTGATTGAGGACACGGAGACCATAATGTCCCGAGATCGACGGTGACATATTAATATTTTACATTTGTAAACGGATTTATTTCCTGGCCCAATAGGTTGATATGTACTAACAATTAGAACCGAGTATTGTAGTTTGATTGAAGATTTCTTTTTTTCGTTATTTATATAATTAGACAAAAGAGGCAGAATTAAGACTCGCTGAGGTCTGGAGATGCGATGCAAAACCGTCAGTTTGTTCTATACCAACAATAATAACCCCTGGAGTAGTATTGAAGATTGCTTTTTTTTTCTATATACCTAAGTAGACTAACAAGGCAGTTGTGAGAGTCGAAGAGATATACAGATGCAGTACGGGGTGAACTATCTGTTCTATATCGGCAAGAATAACTAATTCATATAGTGAAATTAAAGATCGCATTTCTCTTTATGTTCCTAAAAAGACGACGAAAAGTGACAGAGTTTAGCGTCTAAGAGGTCTGGATATGTAGTACAAGTTTTTACCACCGTTTGTCTTATACCGTCAATAAAAATATTAATCAACTCTTGTAGTTTGATTAGAGCTACTATTTTTCTTTATATACCTAAGTAGATAAAAATGGGAGAATTGAGCGTCGAAGAAATCTGGAGATTTGGTAAAATTTCAACAGTTTGTTTTATACAAATAAGGTGAATACATCGTGGAATGCGCTGGGAAACTTCGTTAGTGATGTGGTTCCGTGATATTATGGGTGTTTCAACATCAGACATTCTCTCTCGGGCGACCAAGTTGGGGTGATCAATCCCCAGCTTATATCCCAAAAGTATTAGCTTACATTTTCGACCTTTTTAACCAAACCCATACCAAAAATAACAATAATTTCTTCTCATAAGATTTTAGATCACACGCGTCTTTATTTATCCAAAGTTCCCCCACTCTCAAAGAGATCTGAAGAATTCATTCAAGGCCAACCGTTTACAGGTTGAAAATCTCTCTCATCCTTGGTGGAACAGGTTTAATTCCTGATATTATAATCGAAGTCTACTTCAAATTTTACATAGCTTCGTCGCCATTACATATGGACGCCATACAATTGCTGACCACAATCCACACGTGTGAAATATTTAATATCAAGAATATTTTATTGAAAACTTGGAATTATTTGATTTCTAGCAATAATATCTGGCCTTGCTCAGGCGGTGCGTTTGACCTCTTAGCAGTAATTTAACCAAATCAACTTTGTTCAACTTTGTTCCACAGATCCAAATAGTCCATGGATTAAACTGAAAATCTCTAGATCAAATATTTTGAACATTTCTTTGAATGGTTAACTGTAAGAATGTGTATTTTTTTTTAATTAGGCAATTTATTTGATCAGTTGTCTTATTTGATTAGACAAACAAATACAGTTATATAGTGTTAATTTTCAAGTGATTCGGCCCAATCGACTCGAAGTCCATTTTGGACGTTCTAACACAGAGACAGATGCATATAAATATAAACACACAAATTTTCATTCTTATTTAGGTTTATGAAACTAAATGGACTTCGACATTAGTAGAAAGCACGTCAGCTAGTTATCTGTAAATATAGCCATAAACATGAGAAGAAAGCCGAAAAACAAATCTTAACAGAACTAATCATATATCTCATCACTGATTGATAGCCAAAACGGAGAAATTGATAACTATATTCTATTCTATAATCTATTTCAAGAAGAAAAAGTATCAGAAGATACATTGACATTGATGCAGTTACTTTGATTAAATTTTTATTAACTGACATTGTAAAAAGGCAAACGTTTCATTTTACTCAAAGCCAGAATACAGCGTCAGATTAATACTCGTCATTTTACTTGGCAAATATAATTCCGCATGTTTCTGGAACCGTCAATCTGGTGCAAATGCATTTAAAATAAAAGACATTTATTAGTCGTTTACTTTTCGGCTTTCCTCGCTTCGAAGATAACTGCTATTTTCTCGAATTTTCGATGTTCTTCATCGATCAAAACCATGTTAAAGAAAAACTATTTCTTTCTCTGGATAAAAGTTACCATTTTTAAAGCTCTTCGTAGAAACAGATTCTGATAGAAAATATTTTCGCAATTGGGTTCTATTCAAACTTATTTGACAGGTTTACGAGGTTTATAAACCAACTTTCTACAAAATATGTCATCTCCATCCAGCAAATAACCATTAAAGATATTCTGAGTTATATGTCGAATAACAAAGAAAGAATGTAAATCTTTTATACTTACTTGGGAACCTTCGTGTCAGAATGAATGAATGTCGAAAATTTGGAATTCTTATACGCTAGTTCAAATACATATCTTTTTTGTTTTCAAATTCGTGGTGATACTCTGTGAGAAATGTGTTTATTATTATTTTGAACAATTTTTTTTTTAATTAATTTTTTTTATGTTTGACAAATTGGAAAAAAAAATATCTGACTAAAACATTATCTAAAAACAATCTAACATGGGTTTAGCACCCGACCAAATAAATATTGTTACCCAACCGATTCACGATCGACCTGACTGAAGGTTGACTTGTTGCTTGCAGAGCCGTCCTGACGAGCTGTGAACAGCGAAACAAGCTTGTAGACTGATTGCAAAAATTATTTTATGTGCGCTCTTAAGTTAATTCAACATTCTGAAGGTTGGGTTGGATGCCTACTAGTTATTTACTTATCGCTACATAGCATAGCCGCTGCTGATAAAGCGGCCGGGAACTCTAAAAATAACATCAGTAGAAAGACCTTTCCTTTCAGCAGCTTACTGTAGGTCAGTTGGTGACGTGTTGGACTGTCACCCAGCCGGTTTGCGTTCGATCCTGTCTGAAGTTGAACTTGTTGTTGGCGAAGACGAAAACGACAAAAAAAAGTAGACTGATTGCAAAAATTATCTTTATTTTTGTCTTTATTTCTCTTTGTTTTTTTGTGTGTGTGTGTGTGTGTGTGTGTGTGTGTAAAAACTGGCATTGTGCCTGATTTGGTTTGTTGTTTGATTGAGTATGCATTATACACATAAATACTCATATGATCAATTGATGAAAAACCCTTCTATCTCATGACTGCGTTATTTCTATTTTGATCCACTGAAAATAAGAATAAGCTGTTTATTGTTTTGAATAAAACAATAACAGATACCTTGAAAATCGTTAACATTAATATCAATTTAGATCAAGTGAATACCATTAATATCGACGTTTTTAAAAATCAATAATTCCATCATTCATTTCTCTGTATCAATGTGATCCTCTTATTGAGAATAGCTTTATGATATTCATAAGAGAATTATCGATTTCATTTGAACATATGTTCAATTGATATTCATGTAGGTGTTATATTTTTTTCCTGCTTTACTCGACGCAGTTGGATTAAAACTCGGATTTTCGAAATCTAATACGTGAGTTCGAATCCCTGTCGTTCCGTTATGTTCTTATTCTAATTACATTCTAATTCTAATTGCATCTGACCAAATTGTAGAATTTGTGTAATTCATCTAATTGTAGAATTTGTGTAGTTCGTCTAATTACATCGGGCCAAATTGTTGAATATGTTTAATCCATCTACTTACATCGGGCCAAATTGTAGAATTTGTGCAACTCCTCTAATTATACCGGGTCAAATTGTATAATATGTGTAATTCATCAAATTGCATCGGACCAAATTGTAGAATTTGTGTAATTCTTCTAATTGCATTAGGCCAAATTGTAGAATATGTGTAATTCATCTAACTACAGTGGGCCAAAAGTATAATTTGTGTAATTCAAATCAATGTTAAAATGATTACCCACGGCATTAATATATTAAAAATGTTGATATGCCGTAAAACAAGTCAAGAATGAGAAACGATTACGTGTCATTTAGTTAAGATTTGTTAAATTTTGATTGTTTTCTCCAAGTGACGAGACCAGCAATTATACAAAGGGAAGTGATAGAAGTGGATGAGAAGTGTGGCAGATTAGTCTTTGCCGGGCAGCACAGAGAGTGATGTCAGTGACGTTTGCCGACGGAGAAAATATAAACAATGTTGCATCTAAAACCTACCTTTCTTTCTCTTAAGGGGAATTTCCTATTCACCCAAAGAATAGTTTCTACACATCAAACATAGAGAAGAAATGCAATAATACTACCCTACGCACACCGTGAAAGACGCCAGGAAAGAAATAAATTTCTATTTTTAAGACAGAGTGTAACACAGAAGTCCCCGTAAGGAAATAAATTTCTATTTATAATACAGAGTGCAACACAGAAGCCCCTAAATAAATTTCTATTTTTAAGACAGGTCCGAAAACTACACCCTCAAGGCTGCACCCTCAACTATTGAACGACTTAGTGATCAGCTTTAGAAAATTTTTACACTTGCACCCTCATTACCAAGTAAGCAAAAAGTCTGTTTGCTTCCCAGTTTTGTGGAACCGAACACGTTACAACTAAACGAAAAATATTCCTGGTTGCAATATTTTTTTCAAGTTTTAACAATAAAAATCCTTTTTGATTTTATTTTAGTTCAGTATATTTTGTTCAACTTACATATCAAAATTTTACTAAACAACGTGTATTTGTTATTCAATTCAATTTTTGTTCTTACATTTTGTAAACGGAGAAAGAGAACGCCTTGCTGTAAAACATTCAGAAAAAAATCAGTCGGCAATGGAGTATTGTGGTCGGGCCATATAACATTACACTCGAGTCGTCACATACATTAAATACTGATGATGAAACAATAACTGAGAATTACTAAGAACACAAATCATTTTTTCGCCTCTTTTCAGGCAGCGTGTTTTATGCAGTGATCATTTTTGGCACCATAAAAAATATTTTAGCAAGATCTGCAGGCGGTATACCAGAATGAGTTTCGCCATTGTTATGACATAGATGAATAAAGTTTTTCTCGACGTGTAAAAAAGATTAGTTATGGACTAGGAGATATATTTATTCAGATATAACTTTTTTTTTCTGTTTGCAAGTTTTTTTTTTTAACTTGTTCTTCTTGTAACATTTAAAACTAGCTTTCTTTTTACGCGTTCGGCTTTTCTAATTCAGTTTTACTGTCCTTTTTGCAAAGCAAGTGATAAAAGGTGGATCCATTGCTGTGAAAATAAGATGAAGAAAATTTAGCTCTTCATATATTTTCATTACTCGGTTATTTGTTAAGAGCGAAAAAAAAAAAGGAAAGACAAACAACTACAAACGAGTCGTGTGATATTACAGAACATATATTGTCAGAAAATAAAAAACAGCTATTGTAAAAGTATACTTTCTTACTAAAACCCTGCATAGACAGTGGATAGGCAATCAAACTTCAAAACCGTAATATGCAAGTACGAATCTAAACGGTTCGCATTCGATCTAGTACCTTTAAAAGAGGTATAAATCCCTACATTCCATTCAGCTGGGGTTTAAATAATTAATATGATGGTATGTAAAAATAATGTTAACAAAAGATCGTTTATTATTGTTGTGGGGTGAAATACACCTCAGAATGAACTGTTCCAATCACTATAAATGTGAACTCTCCCGTCACTGAAGGGGATGTCTTGATCTCAAGAAAGTGTTTTAGCAGCTAAGCCGTGCCTGGTTGGTCGGTGAGGGAGGATGGAGCTTAGAAATTGGGTAAAGTAGAACAAGGTTATATGTTACTAAACTCAAAGTCCTAGAAAAGTTGATTGCTTAGCCTAAATACTGAACTGGTTCAATGTTTTCTATATTAGGTATGTCAAACACGCTGCCCGTTGCTCGCACAAATGGACTCGCTTTCTCTCTCAACATATTGGCAGACTCTGAATTCTTGTTGATGAATGTCAGTTTAGAATTTTGGTATATTATATTTATGTATTTTTTGCTATTTAATTTATCATCATCATCATCGGTGGTCCCTCGTAGTCGAGTATGAATGTCGTCCATCCGTCAACAGAATATCTGTGGTCCCTTCCAAAGGCAGAGTGAAAATAATTATCAGCATCCTTTGTAGTAGGGGACTGCATGTTCCCCTCCTCGAATATTAATTTTTGTTTATTATTATTATTATTATTATTATTATTATTAATATTATTATAATTATAAGGCTGTTAATAAATGTAGCCGGTTATAGTTAAATTTTAAAAACTGGGCAGATGAATCTGCAGTCTAAAATTTGTTTCCTTCCTTTAGAATTTAAAATAGTTTTTTTAAAAAACAATTTGTAAGTAATTGAAGTTGGCCTAACTGATAGTGACTCGGTCTTTGCTGGAGGCGATAATAATCAAATGGTGATAATTTTTTTTAAATTTCTTTTAATTATTTTTTTGCAATCAAAATATTATCAAATTTTTTAAATAAAAATATTGAAATCTGGCAATGTGCATTTTCTTTTGATAATTAATTTTTTTATCGGGTTTCAACAAATTTCACCGTTTCGAGGGGGGACACGTGTATCTTTTAAAACATTATTTTATATTTAAAATAATGACATATTTTTCGATAAAAAATTAACTATTAAAAAAAAATTCATATTGACAGATTTCAACCCTAACATTAACCCTGCTACAGTTATCCACTTCCTTTAATATTATTATTATTATTATCATTATTATTATTATTATTATTATTTTTATTGTTGTTGTTGTTGTGGTTGATGATGATGATGTGGTTGTTGTTATAAATTAAAGTAAACTGGATTTTCTAACGATTCGATTTGTTGATACATATTTGGTGATATTTAGAAACGAATTTAGAACCTTCGAAGCTAATTGCTGTGAGATTGGGTGAATATTGTTAATCAGTCAGAAAAGGTTATGAAATGAATTGACTGACAACGTGAAAGAGATACGTAGACCTTCAATTCAATGCTGTGTCTCTTCGTGACAGGTTTGGAAGGAAGCCAGCATATATTGCATCTTCAGTCTGCTCCAGAGAATGGTGGCAAAAATGAACATTGCCAACTTCTACACAGTTAAATCCTGTTAATAGTTCAAAGGTTACTCGCCCAAATCACCATTACTTCAAATTTCCTCTGTATTTTGATTATTTTCTGCTTGTCAGTAGAGAAGAGTGAGGCAATGAGAATTTTTTTCATGTTGCATTGGTGCTAAATATGCCAACTTATAAGTCCTATATTGGCTTGTTGACAAATATTTGTGTCAGATATTAAAAGACCGTGATAGACTAAATTATTTTGGAAAAAGGCAACGACGTCTGTGAATCTAAAAATGGAACTTTAAGAGGAAATGTTAAAAGAAAACAGTAAAAAAAAAACGAAGGTACAGAGAGAAAGAAAGAAAGAAACGGGAAAGAATCCAAAGAAAATGAAAAATACGACTAAATCATATAAAATTTGCGGCTTATAGTTTAGATTATTGCATGTACTTGGTGAGCACCAACCCAAGTTTGGCACAAGGAGATTTTATGTACTCTTAGCAGGGATTTTTACATTCGGTGTTACCCCTCACCTAGATTAGCTGCTCTCCCGAATAACGAGCCCCATCTGCCCGAGGCAGCTAAAAGTGAATGCAATGGTTTTGAGTGGGATTTTTTCCAGTAGTTTGCGTTTTATCTAAATTACGATTATGACTGGTACATTTCTTTGAAGATCGAAATCTGATGTTTCTGAAGATTAAGTATTATAGGACTGATAATTATGAGATGTTGTAAAACAGAAAAAAAATACAGAGGTGACTAATCGTAAGACCCAGTGTGACAGGTTAAAAAACATAATTCATCATTTCGTCTCGGAATTTAACTCTATATAACAAGCTATCGTGTTAGGGGTTAGGCTGCACTATGTTCCTCTGGTAATCAAAAGAGTTAAACTAAATCAACAGCTTCTCTAACAACCCCTCCTCGCTGGTACGGAGAGAATGGCCAAACCAGTGAAGACGCCTCGTCAGAAAAGCCTGCTGGAGGAGATCATTTGGCACCGCTTCCGGACTATCGTGTTTGATACTTGTCCCAAGACCACACTTCCTGGCGAAGAAGTTTGTCATTCTTCTCGTTGTGGGTGGGGCAGCAGTCAGCACAACTATGTTTCGGTCGGTTAATAGTTATAATATCGAAAATAATAGTAATAAAGTGGGAATGGATTTAAACAAAGAACTCATCCGGCGCTTCTCACTAGAAAATGATTTACTGTCAGAGAAATTGATACGGAATTTGAAGTATCGATTTTTGAGAAATTGATACCAATTTTAGATTTCAGTTCATTGTATCTATCTATCTCTTTATGAGAAACGATATTGTCTTCTGTTATACGATTTTTTTTTCTGGTGAATTCAGGTGAGTAATCTCCATTCCATTGTCAGATCATTTTATTATAAGACTTATATATATTTAAAAGTTAAGATCGAGGTGTTTCTTTTATTCACGTTTTATATTGGGTTGCTTATATGATTTGAACTATAGGCACATAATCAGTCTCAAGCAAGGCGTAGCTTACAGGAAGTTAACCATTCTATACTTCTTGGTTGTTCAATATTGAGAAGTAGATAATAATGCACTGTTCATCATCAACATTGTTATTATCATCGTTATCATCATAAATATCATCCACGTTATCATCAACATAATCTTCATCATTATCATTATAATTAACTTCATCATAAGCATAATTTTCACTATCACCACCACCGCCCCGATCATTCTCACCGTTATCTTCATCAAAAAGTATATTAGAATAATTCCCGAGTGTAAGTATATAGCTATGTATTAATGTGATTTCGCATACCTATGTGAGCATAAATATACTCATTTATCTTCATTTAAACTTTTTTCTAATTATATGTCTGTGAATATCTCTGTCGTAACCATAGTTTTTTAACTTCAAAATGATAATAATCAGCTTCAAAGTGAATTTATTTTGAAGTAAAATGATTTGTTCTTTATTTACTTTTTTTTCACATCATATCAAACTTTTAAGGTTATTTAATGCTGGGAACAATAATTTTTCAATAAAGGTTCTTTCTGTCCACGCGTAGTTTTTTTATACTACAATGTGCTTAATTTCACCCACAGCTAGACGGAATGTGAGAATTAATACATTTCTCAAGGATATAAGTCCAATTATGAACATAAATTAATCAAATAGGATTCGAACTCACGTATTGCTATTCCGATGTCCGAATGCCTAGTCACTATGCCTAGTATACTACCCCTAGTTAAATCATTAACCATTGAAAAAAGAATCAATTATAAATTTCGAATTGATATAATACAAACAAATTTGATATTAATCTTTTATTTTTAATTCTAAGCGATATAAAATACTAGAAATGGGTTCCTGTTAGTGGGAATTTCTTTGTGAGCGTAATTTTTATCATTGGTATCTCATATATGTAAATAAAAATATATATTAGTGTGTGTCTGTGCACATATACTTATGTGTGTCAATGCAAGCTTTGACAGCACGCATATAGACTATCTTTTGTATTTTTGTCAATTTGAGGCTCATAAATCACATGGTTAATGTGCATAGTATAGATTGTCTACGTATGCTTACTAGTGTTTGTGCGTATCATCGTTTTTGTTTCATCTATATCTGTCTATGTTCTTGTGCGTGTTTTTTTATCACCTTGTTTTGTCACTATATATGTGTATTAAGCTTTCAGTATTAGGAATTTTTAAACTGCGATATTCATTTATTATCACTCGTGGGTACTTGAATTAAAATCGAAGTTTCCTTATATTTTTTATTGTATCTTTGCAGCATCTCCAACTTTATCTATTTCAGCATTTTATTGTAGCTAGAGCCATTTTTGCGCTCATTAATTTTCTTAAAGTCATCTACAACTCAGTTAATTTAAACGAGTCTAACGGAAAATAAGAATTAAAATATGACAAAAGGTAAAATATTTTTCTATTCTAGAATTAATGGATGGTGTTCGACACATATTCTGACAGTAATGGGAAGTTATATTCAGCGTTATATATATATATATGTATATATATATATGTATATTTATATATATATATATATACTAAACACACGCACATGCACACAGATACACACAAACACACACACACATATATGTATATATATGTATGTATATAAATATTTAGAGATTTCAGTTGCATATTTTATATATGCATATATATATATATATATATATATATATATATAATATTCACTTAGTCGAGCAC
>JAUZSX010332282.1:0-10982 GCA_034780655.1 Idiosepius hallami | reverse complement strand
ATATATATATATATAACCGCTCTATTTGTTAACCTACAGAGTTACAAGTATCGAGCACTCTACCTTGCAATACAGCAAATACAATGTTTATATATACACACACACACATATATGTATATATATATATATTTTATTTATTTATTTATTTTTTTTTTTTAGGCCATTTAATGCTGAAAACAATCTTTTTGATAAACATTTTCTTTTTTTGTACACAAATATATAGCTCTTTGAATATAACAATAGGAACTCTTCAATTCATAGCTTGAGGAAGTATGAGGACCCAAACCTTTCCCAAGGGTATTAGTCCAACTGCATGTAAACAAAACAACTGGGATTCAAAAGTATAACAATCCTGGAGTACAACGTTCTATCCAGCGTCCCAAGTGGACTTCCCCCTGAAATGATTGTAAGAAATGAAAAAAAGAAATGAAAGAAAAAAACTAATTGATAAAAACAATGTGCAATTCTTCATTGAAGGAAAAGAAGAAAAAAAGGCAAAAGAAAAGGAAGGAAAAAAAGAAAAAAGTTTCAAAGTAAAATGGAAGGATGGGGGGGAGAGTAATCAGAAGAATCTTGTAATAAGTTATTGATAAAATAATCAGATTAATGAGAGAGGGGGAGAGACGGACAGACAGACAGATCAAGGTAAAGAGAGAGATAGAGAGACAGACCAAAAGAGGGAGAGAGAACAACAAAGACAGAGAGTCTAATGAACAGACAGACCAAGAGAGAGAAAAGAGACAGAGAGTAAGAAAGAGATGGACAGACCAAAAAATAGTCACAGTTATAGAAAGAGCAGAAGAGACGGACAGACTAAGATAGAATGAAAGAAAGAAAGTAGATAGAGAGTGAGAGAGACAGAGATAGAGAGGAAGAAAACAAAGAAAAAGGGACCAACCAAAAAAAAAATAGAAAGTGAGAAAGACAGATAGACCAAAAGAGTTAGACAGGCCAAAGAAAGAAAGAGAGAGGGAGAAAGGGACAGAAAGAGCTAGTGAGAAAGAGTCATGGTCATAGAAAGAACAGAAAAGACAGACAGACCAAAACAGAATGAAAGAAAACAAAGAAAGAGAGAGAGAGAAAGAAAACAAAGAAAAAGAGACCAACCAAAAAAAAATAGAAAGTGAGAAAGACAGATAGACCAAAAGAGTTAAACAGGCCAAGAGAGAGAGAGAGTGAGATCAAAAAAGAGAGTCACAGTTATAGAAAGAGCAGAAGAGACAGACAGACTAACACAGAATGAAAGAAAGGAGACAGAGAGGAAGAAAACAAAAAAAGAGAGAGACTGACCCAAAAAAACAGAAAGTAAGAAAGATAGATAGACCAAAAGAGTTAGACAGGCCAAGAGAGAGAGAGAGAGAGAGAAAGATAAAAAAAAAAAAGAGAAAAATAGAAGAAGTGAAATGAAAACTTTTGAGCCCATCAATTTTTGGACTTAAGCCAAAACCTCGGTCAGTCATTTTCTTAGAAGTGGCAGCGGCAGATTGGCCGCTTTCATTCGTTATTTTAGGAGAAAAATCTTACAGAGTCAGGAGTTGGGGGGGGGTATGTCAGAATATAAATATGACAATGGTTAGGTTTGGGTTTCTTACAACATTTTCTTTGGCCTTCACCAAAAAAAAAAAAAAAAAAAAAAAAAAAAACAGAAAAAAAAAAAAATTACTGAATAGGCGAAAGGGTGAATGGGAAATTTCATCAAATAACAGAAATGATTTATGTCTAAAAATTAACCAAAATCAAAGAATCGTGAAAAAGGAAATGATTTGTCTAAAAAGAAATTTCCAAAATCAAGGAATTGTTTGTTTTTGTGTTTAAAGGCATATCAACCCTTTTTAGGTCATTTTAATGCCGAGAACAATTATTTTAGATAAATGTCATTTTTATACACTCATAGTATTTTGAATATTACAAGATGAACTATTTAATCCATAGCTGGAGGGAAGATGGGGATTCATACCTTTTCCAAGGGTATTAATTGACATATCAACATAGACAGAAAAACTTGCATTTGAACCCGCGTACTACAGTTCTGAAGTCAGATTGTCTATCCACTAGGCCATATCGAGCACAAGCGCCCTCAAAGAATTGTAAAAAGGGAAATAATTTATGTCTAAGAATTACTTTTGAAACCTAGTTTTTATCTTAAAACAATTGAAAGAAAAATTACTTATGTTTTCTCAAATCATTCAGGGTTCTATCTATATCTTCATGGGAAAGTTCATTTATAACAGTTGATTGGGAGTTGGATTTTTTAATCCTCATACGCAGGTTTGAATCTCGGTCGTTCTATTTATGTTTACCTATTGCGGATTAATACACTTATAATAATAATAATAATAATAATAATAAAAAGAATGAAAATAATAATAATCAATTCAAATAACTTATTGAAATTTTAAAAAGTTCAGTTAAACACAACTAAAACAAGAAAGCTATTTTTTTCCCCATTAATAAAAGCTAATAACCAAAATCATAATTACGCAGTTATTTTGTTATGAAAACCAATTTAGGAAACGACTCCAAAATTGAAATACTCTAAAATCCATCTATATATTATTATACCAACTTTTTTAATTTGAGTTTGTTATCAGAGCATAATGATTGGTCAATTTATTAAGAGAATTTTTAAATCAAAGGAGGTTTTCATTTTTTTCTTATGTTATGATGAAGGCTTATGCTTATGTGGGGTTGAAGTTATTAACTACCGTGGAATTTACACGGGTTCTGCTAGTAAGTATTAATAAGATACTCTAGAATGTACAATTTCTAAGACAATAGCACCACTAGTATTTGTATTTGTATAGAAAATTCAGAAAGGTCCAATGCTTTGGGCTGTCTTGACAGTCCAAGAAACTGAGTATGTATTGACGATTTAAGCTTTTGGCACTTACCTTACTTCTTGGAATAATCTGTCTGGAATAACACAAAATATCAACTGAACTTTTACAGACAAAAAAGCGACAGAATAAAAGGAGAAGAAATTGCCGGAAGTTAAAGAATTATATTTTCTTAAAATGATATTCAAGTCTTTAGTTTTGTTTCGTTTTTCTTATATGTATTGATTGATTTACTCTTAGGGCATTTCATGAGTTAAATTACTTAGATACTAAGTCATGACTTTGGTAAAATACAGCCATTAGTTTTGAGACAAAACTCTAAGAAATGAGAAGATTGAGAAAAAAAAGGGGTTGATTTCACAATAAAAGGGCCAAGAAAAGATTTATTTTGAATATGAATTTTATATATTTAATTTAAGAAATAAAGAAAGGGAAAGAAGAATAGATTCTTAAAAACTAAGGGACTGATATCGCTTTATGGTATATCTCTATCTTTTTAAGGGCAGCAACGGTGGAACATTGGTAAAAGCTCGGGCTCTGAGTTTGTATTACGTGAGTTCAAATCCCAGTGAAAACTATTACATTCACCTTTAGCTGCCTTGGGCAGATGGCGCTCGTTAGCCTCGGAGAGCAGCTCATCTAGGTGAAGGGTAACACTGAATTTAAAAAGTCCGGGTAAGAGCACGTAAAATGGCCTTGTGCCAAACTTGGGTTGGTGCTCACCAAGTAAATATAATAATGTAGTTATTTTGATAATATGGTAAAGCAGTTTGTTTTTTTACTCAAGCCAGGGATTGTGATTTTTTTTTAATTTGAAATAAAATCCTTTTTTCACAGCAACCATCTTCAAATATGGACGATCGAGGTTTCTTTTCTATACAAGTAATAACAAAAGCATTAGGAGTTTGGAGTTTAGATATCATACCTTATAATAGTCAACATCCGACAGCAATAGATGCAAGAAAAAATCCTGTGTAAGTATGTGTTTCTTCTTCAATCACTTCAAAATGAATTTAGGATTTTTATTCCTCAAAAGTCTTTTTTCATCATTTATTAAAAAAAAATACCTACAAAAATGTAAAACAGTTAAGAATTTGTAATTCAAATAATTTTAGCCATAAAAAAAATGTTGTAAAACTTCCAAATTAATTTTTTTTTTCTAAACAAATATTATTATTATTATTATTCTTTGTAGTCTGGTTTTTAATCTATTTTAATTTCTGTGTTTTTAATTACATTCAAATATTTATTTCATTTCTTGGAAATGTTTTCAGGTTTTGTTTTAGTTTTGATATTTATTAAAACAATAAGATTTAAGGATGATTTGTAAGTTGAAAACAAGCTACTGACAGAATTGGAAGACTTGTTAATTTTGTTATAAAGTTCATTTCTCTTTCCTTTTCTCTTTCCTCTTAATGCCATTTTAACCACAGAACAAAGTCTGAATTAATTTTCTATAGAAATTCTGGATTAAAATTGCATAAATCAATCCAAAAATCAAATAATTTAGTTTTTCAAGTTTTTTTCACATATTTTGTTTTTTTTTAGTTTACAGTCGGCCTATATATGCAATATGAGGGAGCATTGGTTTACCATCCGCAAAATAGGTTATCAGTGGTTCAATTTGAATTCACTCCTCAGTGGACCAGAACTCATTTCAGATACATATTTGGCCTTGTTTCTTACACAATTACAACAAGAAGGTAAATAGCAAAATCTTTTATTCTTTAAATTCTGATGATTTTAGGCACAGAATATTTCTTCATACTGTGATCATCTCTGATCATTATTAATAATAATAATAGTTGTATTAGCATCGGATGGATGGCATATGTCCATCTCTGGAGACAATGGAAAAATGCGCCCTGTGTTGATTCTATAGCTGGAACAGCGGCAGTCAAGTGGCCTCTCCAGGGCGCAAGACCTGGACAAAGTGTCTTTGGGGTCTCTGATTCTGCCAATTTCTCAGTAACCCCCTCTCTGCCTTGCCGGTGGAAATCCAAACAAAAGCAGAGCAGTTTGTTTGGCACCAGGTTGGCTGCAGGAGCTGCTGCAACAGCTGAGTACAGTTTCAGAATGCCTTAGGGACTCCAACTCCGGATTTTCTTTCAGGGTTTACTCTCTTAGCCTCTCCTGAGCTCAGCTAATCCACAAGGCGGTGGAGGTTTGTACTTCAGAGTTTTTCCTTCTAGATGCCTGTCTTCCCAAAGACTAAGGGTCCATCTACCCAGTGGCGCCCCCAGGTATTTTCCTGCCTGGCATAAGATACAGTACCTGGTATTTGTAAATGGCCACCCATCAACTACGGACCAGGCTCGACGTTACTTAACTTGGGTGATCTGGCAGGGACCAGTGTCTCAACTCGACTGTATATTATTAGCACCAATCACACTAAAACTGATGATGATGATGATGATGGAAGCTCTAGCTAATAGTGATGATAGCAGTAACAAGAGACAAAAGTTTCTTAGAAACAATTTGGTTGAATCAATATTTCAAGGATTGGAAAATATTTTATTTTTCAGAAAAATTTTACTAAACAAAATAAAATATATTTGAGTCGGTTTTGAAAACAGCCAAATGTGATTTTTATTATTGAAATAAGGTTGTTTTTTTTTGTTTTTTTTTTGCATTAAGAAAGTTTGCATGAAATAATTTCTGATGTTTATCGTCTGTTTTGGAATCTTTTTCCTCTGAAAATTGTGTTTAAAGCTTGAATTCATCGATTAGATGCAGCGTTGTATTAAATGTCTTTCTTATTTTCTTGAAAGAAAAGATAAAATAAAAATTGTTTGGAAGGACGAATAAAAAAAAAAGAGGTTAAGATTAAGTAATGTGTGGGAAGTCAAATTAAACCAGCAAAAGTTATCTCCCTTTGACTTGGAATATAAATCTGAAGAAGAAAAAAAATTAAATTCATTTTATTTTTATTGTTTTTCATTCTTTAAATGAAAAAGTAAAGTCAAGAGAAAATAATCTAAGGAATCGATTATTTTGTGTTGAATTTATTACAAGACTTAAAAGCATGATCTAAGGAAGAATAGTGCAATAAAGAAATTGCAGGAAAAACCATTTTATTTCCAACAAAAAATATTTTCCTTTCAAAAATATTACTGTTTGTTTTGGGACATTATTTCTATTGTTATTTCTACAATCTTTTTAATTTTTTAAATTACTAAAAAAAAATTGAAGAAAAATACAATAAAAATTTTGTTTCGTTTGCTTTCAACTTTGAATGTTGTGTTGTAAAACTTTTGCTTGAAATTTTCCTTTTTAAGAAGTCAATTTATTTTATTTATAATTATTTATATTATTATTTATAATATTACTATTAATAGTGCATTCACCTTAAAAATGGCCTTGTGCCAAACTTGGTTGGTACTGCTCACCAATTAAATATAATATATCTAATATTACTATTAATAGTGCATTCACCTTAAAAATAGCCTTGTGACAAACTTGGTTGGTACTGCTCACCAAGTAAATATGATATAATATTAAATATTTTATTTGATTGGAAAAAATATTTTTGTAATTGAGTTGTTTTGCCATTGTTTGTTGCAGGTTATTCTATATTCATCATTGTTGGTAGTTTGCCACACTGTGAAGCCGATAGCCTTTTGAAAGTGAACCCAGCTGTACAGACTGTAAAGCCGACCATAGAAACATCTTTGTCTGGGAATTCCTCTCTTGAGGATCAAATGGATTCAAGTCTGCAACAAGTTATAGAGACGACTCGCGAATATGCAGAACGAGATGACCCATCGTTACAGCGAGCACTGGAAATGAGTTTACAAGATAATCAAAAGCAAGAAGAAGCCCTTCTTAAAACTGCGCTCCAATTAAGTATGCAAGGTGAGTCGAATTCATTTTCGACTTCTCCATCTTGTTTTGACTTTCATCCAAATAGTCCTCAAAAAAAAAAAAAAGAAAACATTTCTCTTTAAACCTTTAGGGACTGCCCCAAAATTTTCTCTTTTTAAAGTCTAGAATTGTGGCCCACTTCGTATCACATTTTGATTTTAATATTAAAAGCTTGCATCCTAAGTGTCACCTGACAACAAATTAATCTGGTAATTCAGATCCTTACAGGGCACTGTAATCTCCAGAAACACAAAAAAATCATAGGTCTGGCAACATCACCCGTGTGCCTGAAATGTGGTGTAGAAGATAAAACACCAAAACATCATGTATCTGTGTGTAAGGTTTCTCAAGGTCTTCGATTAGATCACCTTGGCTCAACAACACCTACAATCAGATCAGTGGTTGATAAGTTGAACATAAGGAAACTGGTTACATATCTCAAACAGGCAGCAAGACTTGTAGAATATAATTGATAGCCAGATCGAATAAATAACCTACAGTGAATAAACGCAATGGACCTATTTACTGACCTTTGCAAAGTGTCTGTTGGGACAAATATTTTATAGGAAAGTCCATCAGATACCGCTGGTTAATAATAATAAAGTCTAGAATTGTGGCCCACTTTGTATCAAATTTCAATATTAAAAGATTATATTTTTTAAAATTTTTTCATTTTGAAGTGGCATCAATTGTCATGAGTGAAAAAAAAAAAGAAAGTTTTTTAGTTTTTATGATTTTTCTAACTGCATTCTTTTATTTTTTTGCATGTTCTTCTCTGTAGATCAAATATTTTTAATATTTTCAAATCTTTGACTTCAATAACAGGGCTCTACAGACAATTTTACAAATTTACCCTTAGTTGACTTTTGACAACTAGATATTTTCATTTACTAGCCAAAAAGAAAAGATACTAGCCAAACCCATGAAATGTTATTTCACTCTAATGTTGTGAACAAACCAATAATTCAAAACTTAGGTACATTTTAGTATGTATAATCCATTTCTTTTAGAACTGCTTTCTATTTTGTATAAAAATTTGTTGAATTTCTTTAGACATTTTTTTAAACAATGAGGGGGAAGTCCACTTGGCATAGT
Source organism: Idiosepius hallami (assembly GCA_034780655.1). Classification (NCBI taxonomy): domain Eukaryota; kingdom Metazoa; phylum Mollusca; class Cephalopoda; family Idiosepiidae; genus Idiosepius; species Idiosepius hallami. The sequence goes on along the minus strand of JAUZSX010332282.1, from coordinate 3,186 downwards.
GGCTAGGCAGTTGGACTTTGGAATTGTAATTCCTGAGTTCGAATCCCAGTTTTTTCCATACACATTTGGACTAATACCCTTGGGAAAGGTATAAATCCCCACAGTGCTTCCAGCTATGGATTAAATAGTGCATATTACGTTATTTAAAAAGAAATTGTTCTCATTAAATGACCTCAAAAAGTCAATAGGCTGTTAAACAAACAAGAAAAATGATTGAATTAAACCAAAAATAAGTAAGAAAAAAAAAGTCAGAACTTAAAATTGACTATTGTTTTTTTTTTCTTTTTTTTTGTGTTTATTAAATTTTGTTTTGTTTTGTTTTAGGGGAGGAGGAGGAGGGAGAGGCGTTGAATAATACCTCAAATCTTCCATCAACATCATCATCATCATCTCACAAATCATCGGAGCGTCCTCTCTCTGTAGACGAACTGCGGCAAAAACGACTCCTTTATTTGAGTCGAACGAATAGCATTCAAAACAATGGAGAATCGTCAGAAGTCGGTTCGTGCACCGTGAATGATGTCGTCCAGCCAAAAGAAGGTTATTTATTTGTTTAGTTTTCTTGATTGGCAAAGAGCGTAGGGCCGACTACCTGAGTCGGTTTTGTAACTGGTTTTTGTAGGGTGAATAGCCCTGCAGAGGCTAGCCAGCTGGTGCTTGGCACCCTGCTGGCACATTGCTACAGTACCTGATTTTCTCTTGGACAGTGGTTTTCAAACTTTTTTTGCCAGTTGGACAAAAATGCCAGCACCCCCCCCCTTTTCGATAAACACCATAACGGTGGTACATCTAGGAGAATATATGGTGGAAGTATACAAGCACTTATGTCTACTTGTAGTGACTGGGGAACATTTAATTAAATCATCCTGCTTTTACAGCCTTACTACCAACACCAATAAAACAGTTTACTGTAATTGCTCTAAGGCAATCTTCACAATTTTAATGCCCCTTCATGCGCCTACTTACTTGTCAGCGCCCCTCAAGTTGCTTGTTAAGCATGGGGCTAGTGACTCTTTCTTGTAAAAACAAGTATGCTACAAAATCAACAAAAAAACAAATTTGCTGCCCAACACACAACTTGGTGTAATGATTGAGCATAGGGCTAGGGACTCTTGTAAAACAAATATGCTACAGAAACAGCAAATACAAATTTGCTGCCCAACACACCACTGGGTGTAATGATTGAGCATAGGGCTAGGGGCTCTTTAAAACAAATATGCTACAGAAACAGCAAATACAAATTTGCTGCACAACACACCACTGGGTGTAATGATTGAGCATAGGGATTTATAACTTGCCCAAGGGTATTGAATTTAAAGTGAATTTATCTGACTGTCATTTAAGCTTTTCTTGATCACTTTAAATCACTTAGAGCCAATACAAATCGGCTCCACCCCCCCATCTCTCTCTTCCCTTTTTTTTCCTTTTATTTATTTGTATTTTTAATGTTGCAGAGATTGTGATGAGTAAGAATGAGATCGATTGCTAAGAGAGAACTAAAGAATCTTTTAAAGAATTGTTCAATGTTCATTTCTCTATGAGAGGGGGATCGGGGGTATTAAGTCTAACTTCACTCGACCAAACAAAGCCATTTTTATTCTAAAGGAGGAAACAATGTAGACTTTGCTCTTGGCAGAGAAAAAACCAAAGAAAAAATGGAAAAAAAAAGAAAAAACTACAAAAAAAAAGGGAAATTTTTTTTTTTTTTAATAAAAATAAAAGTGTTTTTTTTTCTTTTAAAACAACTGTGGCACAGTTTGGTATTATTTTTAAAAAATGGTTTAATTGCTTCAAAATGTTTTCGAATTGTTCAGAAAATAAATTTAAGAGTGCAAAGCTGCTCAAATTATCATAAACTACATAGGAAGCATTATTTTGAATAGCAGAGAGGTGACCCCTGTTGTATTACCACAAATAAGAATATTAAAGAAATCTTAACACTAGAGGGATTGTTTCTTGATTTGCTTGCAAGAAAATGCAACGTTATAAAAATGATGTTGTTTCAGTGTTTTATTAAAAATAAACAAAAAAAACAAAAAACATCTGGAACAAAAAAAAGTTTTTGATTAACGGCATATCAACCTTTTTAGGTTATTTTGATGCCTTGAACAATCACTTTTTGATAAATATTATTTTATACACATAGTTTTATTTTTGCACTATTTACTCCATAGCTGGAGGGAAGATGGGGGTCTATACTATTCCTAAGGGTTTATTTGACACATCAACAACAACTATTTAATCCATAGCTGGAGGGAAGATAGGGGTTTATACCTTTCCTAAGAGTATTAGTTGACACATCAACAACAACTATTTAATCCATAGCTGGAGGGAAGATGTGAGTTTATACCTTTCCCAAGGGTATTAGTTGACAGGTCAAAGTAGACAGAACGACTTAGGTTCGAACTCGGGTAACACAATTCCGAAGTCCAACTGAGCCAGGGAGACTTCCCCTGGGCAAGACTGAAAAATCAAAAACAAAACAAAGACAAATCCTTTGGCTTGATTTTCTTTTGTTTTTGAGTCTCGTGTAAAAAAAGCTTCTTATTTATTTTTTTTTGTTATTGGCGGGGGAGGGGGGGTACACAGTCAAAAAAACAAAAAAAAGTAAAGAAAAAGAAAACAATAACAAAAATAAATAAATAAATAAACCTGTAACTGAATTCTTAGGTTTCACAGGCTTTCTCCCCGCCTCGCCTCCCCGGCCCCAAGACATAAAGCTCCCTCCGCCCCCCCCCCCGGCCTGCATAACCCTGCTATCATCTCTCAACTGACAACTTCTATTGGTGGACTTTGAAACGGAACACTGTCTTGATTACTTCCAAGTTGTTGCAAAAAAATAGCAAAACAAATCTCCAGAAAATACCAATGTTGCTCAGGGTACGGAAAGGGGTTTGAGTTAGGGTTAGGAGAATCAGGAAAGAGGGTTAGGAACCTCATTTTTTGGGGTACCAGTCAGAGAGAGGGAGAGAGAAGGGGACAGGGGGAGAGAAAAGAAAAGAGGAGAGAGAGAGAGGGGGAGAGAGAAAAAAGGGAAAGAGAGAGAGAGAAGGGGATGGAGGAAGAGAGAGGGGGAGAGAGAGAGAAGGGGACGGAGGGAGAGAGGGAGGGGAGAGAGAGAAAAGGGAAAGAGAGAGAGAGAAGGGGATGGAGGAAGAGAGAGGGGGAGAGAGAGAGAAGGGGACG
>JAUZSX010332271.1:0-10982 GCA_034780655.1 Idiosepius hallami | reverse complement strand
TATATATATATATATATATATATATATATATGTGTGTGTGTGTGTGTGTGTGTGTGTGTGTGTGTGTGTGTAACAGAAAGTCAATACAATCAATGCCTGAGGGTATTACGGGCCGTCGGACCAAAAATGCGATGGGCCCCTTTTCCCAATTTTTCAAAGTTAAATTCCACATATAGGAGCTGTGTAGCAGAGCAGGCGATTTATGCATATTGGATTTTATTTAAAAAAAGTTTACTTTAAGATTAATTTTTGTCCTACTTTTTCCCCCGTTTTCAGGAGAATGTTGATTAACGATTTTGATACAAAGTATGATTCTGATTTCTTGCCTTGTACTTCTGTCCGGCATTGCGTCCTGACCGGAAGTCAGCCGGCTACTTTGCAGGGCCGGGGATTCGGACCAGGTCCGATTGGAACGATTCCTCAATTCATCCCAGCAATCAAGTAATGAATTGATTAATCTGTATCTATTTACCTATATGTGGGTCTGTGTCATTCAATCAATTTATTATCTATTTATATACCAATCTACCCGTAGATGTGTGTATATTAACCAATCAGTAAATGAATAAATCTCTCCCAGTTTCGCTCTCCCTCCCTCTCTCCCTCCCTCACAAACCCAACCTATCTATCTCCCCATCTCTCTATCATTCCATCTATCTATTTCTAATATCTTTCCATTTCAACATATATCTTTTTCTCTTACACAAGCGTTCAAAGAAAGATATGCTAATTAATAATTAAATACTAATCTACACTCATAAAAATCAGATTGTCGTGGTTGTATGTGAACCCTTTAGAAAATAAAACAACAATTTATATTTAAAAAAACCTGTTTTTAAGAAAAGCTATTCAGAAAATAAAACCATAATAGTTATTAAAAAAAGATCCATACAACTAAAATTTGAATATGTATGGTACTGTCTTTCCATATCTTATGCCTTCAAACAGTTTAGTTTTAGAAATTTATTTAGTATAAGAAAATTTATTATGGTTGAAAGTTTCAACTCCTTCATTTTGAAGTAAAGATACCACCCGGCCCGACTAATGTCAGTTATGTGTATTAGCTCTGTTTGTTTGTATTTTACGGCATATCAAAAGGTAATTTAATGCCGAAAAGAATCATTTTATGTATACACGCTTATTTTTTTATTAACACAGGGAAATGTGGGGACTCATACCATCCATACAAGTGCATTAGTTCAATTATAAAGGCAAATGGAACGACTGGGATTCAAACTATTGTACTGCGATTCTGAAGTCCGACTGCGTAGCCACTGGGCCAATTCGGCTTTCCCGAATGTACTAATAAAATTGAAAAGTTTCATGGTTGAATCTTCCTTGAATTATTGGCCAAAGTCCAAGAGTTCGTTTAGTGCCCAGGAAAGAAAGAAAAAAAGAAAGAAAGATTCACCGCTCTAAAATTATACGAAGGCCCCGGATGTTGTAAGCCAGTGAAAAATCTCATTTAATTTGCGGTAATATAAGGTTTGTCTTCTAGGTCAACTAGTGCAATTGTTAAAAGTCAACACCTGGTCGAAATAATTATTGGTTACGATTTCTTCTGTTATTTACTTCCCTGTTAATGAATTGATTGCTTGACCAAAGGGGATGCTGACACAATCAGTGGCGTAGATAAGGACCCCGGAGGGAGGGGACGGAAGGAGATGGTCTAGGTTTGACCCACGTGACAGCAAAGGCTGACACAATGTCACTCAAACAAAAATTTCTAGCCAGCCTAAGACGCGAAAATAATCTGAAAATAGGATTTATTTATCATATATTATCATGTAATAACTAGGGCTCTGACAATATGCTTTTATTAAAGAATATTCTTGTCTCAGCCCAAATTGATTATTTGGCAATTTTAGCTTTTCTTTTAGTTTTATTGTGATTACTAATCACCACAGAAAAAAAATGACAAAATCGCAAAATAGTCAAGGAAATATAAGAATATTCTTCAATAAAATAATATTGTTGGTGCAGCGACAATTATTATTATTATTATATATTGTGACAGCAAATACAGTATTTAAATAATTGCAAAATGGCCAAATAGTCAACTCTGTGACAAAAATATTCTTTGATAAAAGAATATGGTCATAGCCCTAATACTAATTGCAGAATTAAAAGAAATGGTAAAATCTAGAAATAGTCAAATAGTCATCACAAGAATATTATTTAATAACGGCATATTGACAAAGTCCTAGTAATTACATGGTGCTATGAGTGAGCTTTAGTCTGAAGAAAAATTTATAATTTTTTAAAAATTTGAGCTGTGGTTAAAAAAAAAATAAGTTTCCTGGGGAGCCACACACCTATAATAATCAATGTGCATAAGGCCTATGATAGAGGGCGCTCTCCAAAAATATTTTTATAAGATTTTATAGGTTTTGTCAAACCCATTGTTAGACCAAAAATAATGCAACTAAATAAGAATCATACTTATCTAGGAGGCTCCACTTGGGACAGTGGATAGGCAGCCGGACTTCTATTTGGAGTAATACCATTGGAAAAGGTATGAAGTTTCACATTCCCTCCAAGTATGGGTTATATATAAATATATATATATATATATATATATCATTATATATATATTATTTTCAGACGAAAACTATGGGAATTGACATTTTTGTTCAAATATATTTTGGCTTTCCATATTTACACTTGGAATAGCAGATAGACAGTCGTAATGTGTTTACGCTAATATTTGGACAAATACTCTTCGAAAATGTATGAATTTCCACATACCCTCCAGCTATAGGTCAAATATATATATCATTGCCTTGTCAACATTATTTAGCTGTTTGCCTCTAAGTCTAAATTCTTAATCAAATGTGGACATTTTTAAGAAAGACGTGGTAGCTCAGACTACCAACGAACTGGATGGATGGATGGGAAATTGGTATGTCTGGATACGACAATGAAAGGGTCGTCGAAGAACGACTTATTATTATTATTATTATTATTATTATTATTATTATTATTATTATTAATAATAATAATAATAATATTGTCACTTTGTCTTCAGGAATTACCGCCGGACGTTGGAAGCGTTGGGAAAATCAGCTAATGGTGGGTGTTCGTGGTGAGATCAGCAGGGAGATTTAGCACTGTGCAGTCTTTGACTAAAATGGTGTGGTTATTGCTTGAAATAAGAAGAGACTTCTTGTCACTTTGACTCCGACAAAAATCACTGGTTGCTGGGAGTGAGAGCGGCTGGTGATTGGTATGAAATCCCAAGATGATATATTATTTATTATCAGACGAAAACTATGGAATTTGACATTGTAAAGACAGTCGAACTTCGGAATCGTAAGTTTGTCACAAGGACATTTTTATGTGCTCTATATACCTGGGATTTTTATAATTCAGTGTTACCCTTCACATAGATGAATTGCTCTCCCGAGTTAACGAGTCACATCTGCCCGAAGTAGCTAAAGTGAATGTAATGGTTTTGACTTCGGAATCGTAATATGTTTTCGCTCATATTTGGACTAATACTCTTGAAAACAGTATTAATTTTCATGTTCCCTACAGCTATGGATTGATTAAATAAGTGTTATTATATATTATTTTCATAAGAAAACTGGTTGGATTTGACATTTTGGTTCAAATATATTTTGGTCTTCCATAACTAACACGATTTTTTTTTTTTAATAAAATTTTCATTTTATTGATGGACTGGGTGGAGCCGTAGTGTATTATTGATTACTTAAACTGTTTGCATACTTTGAACAATTATCGTTATTTTCGTTTTTTTTATATTGAGACTCTTACTAAAATAGGGAAATTGAAATTATTCTTTATAATTGTCACTCTCTGGCGACTCTTGTAGACAGGTTGGTGCCGAATACCGTGTATTGCATTGTTAAGAACTACAATTGTGTAACGACAAGAGGAATTCTGTTGACTAGGCAACACAGACTGCCTTTCCTTTGCTCCCTTCCTCTCGTCTACACACAACTTTTCAAATCTAGACCTGCTCTCTGGAGAAAAAGCTAAAACGGTGTTTGTGAATTACTCTTTTTTTGATGTGACAACCATAAAGAGACATAAATTATATTATGAACCATTCTAACCAACTATTAGCGCTAGCTCCTTCTATTTCATAAAATTAAACAACAATATTTTTTTAATTCTTGTTTATACGTATAGCTTTTCAGATAAAGAAACTTCAATAGTTATTTTTAAAAATGTTTCAGACCATAAAAATTTGCGTATGTCCGAACTGCATTTCTGTATAATAATCTACTTTAACTACATAAGAGAAAAGCGTTAGAAATGAAATAAGTAAAAAAAAATCATAATATTTTTTAGTCTAGTAATCATGACAATAAACACTCTTTACCACAAATACTAACACGAGAAATTCTTCTGACCACCTGCAAGCTTTGAGGTTGCACTTCCACCACATTCATACCGTCCCAAATCGTTTTGACAGCTGCCAATGCATCCGGGTACTTTCTCTAATAATGACTCAGCATAATGCTAATTTCAACGGACTTAAACGTATTTAAAATCGTTATTTAAACACGACGCACAAACATTTTCTTCGAACAAACATTTTTGCTTATGATTAAATGGGAAAATTGGTCCCCAATTTACAGGATGTCCGAAAACTTGCTGTTTAGTAGAAAATAACATCTTAATGCCAAAGGAGGACATTTCCAACATATTCTTTAAGTTAAAACGTGATACTGTAAAAACAAATGAATAAAAACCTTTTTTTGGTATATAATAAACAGTAAATCTTTTTATAAAACATTTAGACAATACAGCCTAAATATTGAATAAGTTTCTATAAAACCATCGCGCAAAGTAACTTTTTTTACACCCTGTATTAATGACAGCCACGAATTGAGGGCTCAATTGCTTCAAGTTGTCTTTCCCAACCCCGAACATTCAAAATAGTTATGTGTGTCATGTCACGTCAACTTAGTGTTTGATGCCAGATTTGGCAGTTTTATGGCGCCAAAACCTGGGCCTTAACCCTAGACATTATCCTAAGTTTAACTTTTAAAGCCAGACAAGACAGGCAAGACAAAATGATAGCCTCGTGATTATTTCAAATGTCTGGTGATGTGCTTAGAGGCGACTCTAATTTTACTGATTTCCTTAATCAACAAACACTGGCCATTTTTCCTCTTTTTCTTTCTCCCAGACAGTCGCAGAACAATAGAAAATAAAACAAAACGGAAAAAAAGTATGCGTTAACACACATACATATAGGACAAAAAAGCCCGCGGATAAATTCCCTATAAAAAAATAAAAAAATAAAAAAAAGAAGGAAAGAAATGAACCAAAAACGAAAAAAGAAAGGAGGAAAGAAAGAAAGTAAAAAACAATGTAAAAATGAAGGAAAGAAAAATGAAAGAAAAAAAGAAAGGAAGAAAAGGAAAAAAAAGAGAAAAAGAAAGAAAGATATGAACGAAAATCCTAATATTTCTATTTAGTCGGTTTTGTCTAATTTTGATAACAACAAAATTAGAAAATAGCAAAATAGCTTTTGATTCGTAAATTACACGGACGCACATTTACAGACATTGTGAAGAGGAAAACTGGGAAAAAAACCTACTATTTACGTTTCATCTTATTGTCTCACATTTGATTATTTTTAAAGACAAGCTCTTGTTATTGTTGACATTATAATCTTTCTCTGTGTTTATCAACTCAAGACACCTAATTATAAACACAAAAAACACCAACACAAATACTTGTTATTCAAAAAAACTACGGGTGGATAAAAAAGGGGTTTATCAAAAAATGATTGTTCTCGGAAATGAATGGTCTTAATTATTCGATATGCCATAAAACAAAACAATCCAACCAACATTTGTACATTGTGTCCAAAAAGTCACTGAGAACCTAAAGAATTTCAAACAATATGCAATTCAAATGCAAGAACTTGTCCGAAATGACCCCAATTTTCTACGTCAGATGAAGCCCATTTTCATTGAAATGGATTACAGATTTTGAGACTGAAAATCCAAGGGCGATTCATCAATTCTTTGGTGACTTTTTAGAAACCCTACCCAAACACTTATTAGAGCCAGCGAAGCAGGCGGTGGTAAAAGATTGGACTCTAGAACCGTATTATACGAGTTCAAACCCCAGTCAAAACGATTAGTTCGTTAGTTCGGGGGAGTAAGTCATTTGGATGAAAAAATAACACTGATCCCAAACACCGAGGTAGATGGAGCCCTGTTAACTCAAGGAGAGCAACTCATCTAAGTGAAGGGTAACACTGATTCTTAAAACACTAATACCTAAAATGTCTTTATGAGCTTGTACGGTCTTTTCATCACCCGACGACTAATTACCCGACAATTCATCAGAGTTTATTCATTACTAGACTTTTCATCTCATTGTTTTTCATCACCTGGAGAATTAATCATTCCAAGCCTTTTCATCACTTGGACTTTTCATCACTCGGCGTTTGATCACCCAACTATTAATAACTAGACTTTTAATCACATTATTTCTCCATTTTTGGGAATCGTTTAGGATGATGATTATTCTTTATAAAATATCCATTTTGCGAACAGTTGTAAGAATAGTTGTTTATACACAATATTTGCTTTTTTTCTTTTGACAAGTAAATACCAAACATTTTGAATGTAATTTGTTTTCATTCTACAAAAAAAGTACGAACAATAAATAAGGAATTGAATTTTCATATTTTTCACTCAACTAAAAAATCTGTTTCTGACAAATAAAAACCAAACATACTGAATATTGAAAACGAAACAAAATAACTTTAAAAGAATTTAATAAGCAATAAAATAAGTTTCTTTTTCAATGTACTAAAAACGATATATTCCGTAAATACAAACAATGAATTCGATTTTTAAAAAATTGCATTTGAAATTATCCCGTACAGAAACTCTTTTAAATAAGACTTGAACAGGAACTGCTCATCATCGTTGCTTACGCTTGTTTCCATCCTCCCACAGACACACACACTGACGTCTGTGTAAAGAATTTTTTTTTTTTAAGAAAACACATTTAATATAACATCGTTCAATCTGTACGTAAATATATGCGCTTTTGGAAATAGCCGAGAGCTAAAGGCATTGTGCTGTGCACTGCAAGAATACAAGTCTACCAAAAAGGAATAATGTAAAAACTTCAAAAATAAATACAGTATCCAAAAAGTTACTTTGTTGCTGCTGCTGATGCTGCTGCTGCACTTGGGATATTTAGAAATCTAAATAATTTTATTTTAACAACATTATTTGAAGTTTCTTTTATAATGTTTTGCTAATGTGTCGTTTAAAAATAAAAATAACCCTAACCCTAACCCCTAACCCCGAACCCTAACCCTAAACCCTAACCCTATTTTTGAAGTAAAATAAATACTACGCGAGTGACTTGCCCTTTATTTACTTTAATACACCTTGTTAAAATATTTTCTGGAGTAAGGGACGCTAAAATAAGATTCTACCATAGTTTGTTCAAATACTTACATTAAATTTAGCTTACATTTGTAGTTTTTGAAAAAATGACAAGTGTGAATTTTCTTTTTGCCACTACTGTACTAAAAGTATTTGCCTGGGCTTCGGGAACTTGCCACTAAGGTAATTAAGGAAATCTCTATAGAAAATCAGTTAATGTTCTTTTTTATACAATTTAATTTCTAATGCTTTTTTCTATTAAATTAATTCTCATGCTTTTTATGCTTTTTTCCATTTCTAATGGTTTTCTCTACTAAGTTTATTCCTAATGCTTTCTTACACTAACTTAATTTCTAAAACTTTTCTTTAAGGTAGTTAAAGTATAGTATATAGAAAGACAGTATAAATAATATATATGTGTAAATATATACTTGGTGAAAAGCACAAACCAAGTTTGGCACAAAGCCATTTTTAAGCTGAATGCAATGGTTTTGACCGGGACTTGAACGCGCGTACAATGATTCCACCTTCGGTGCCCAATATGAATAAAAATTACTTTTGTAGTTTCTTTTTTTGAAGAGCTCTACGAATCAACAGCATTTTAAATAATTATTGTGGTTTTATTTTCTAAATAGCTACATGGTGTATGCTCTCATACAACTACGAGGGTCTGATTCTTATAAGTATATGGATGGATTAATTGATATCTATTATTTGGACAATAGTCTTCATAAGCGTTGACATTACAACTTTTAGGGTTATTAATTAGTCTACAATAATAAAGACGATGAATTGAGTCCAATAAATATAGAAAATATCAAGCGAAATCTAAAAGATTAATTCTAGGGGAAGTCCATTTGGTTGGAATTTAAAATCATAAATACGTGAATTCGAAACCCAATCGTTCTGTTTACATTCACATTTAGACTAATACCATTAAGAAATGTATGGATTTCACATTCCCTCCAGTTATTGATTAAATAGTGCATATTGTGTCATTCAAAAGACTACGTAGACAATATTATCTTATTTAAAAAAATGTTTGGTCAAAATAACGTTATTATCAATCTCCGTCATTAAATGACCTAAAAGGATTAATATGCTGCAAAAGAAAAAAACAAAACAAAAAACAAACAAACAGATAATTTAACACAAATAATGATAATTATGCTTTTACTGTATTTTGTCTACATATGGACTAAAACCCTCAACCTATGGATTCAATAGCGCCACACTGTTTTTAAAAAAAACTGTGGATAAAATAACGTCTATCAAAAAATGATTGAATTTAGATAAGCTAAAAAGATGGATATACCGTAAAACAAAACAAATATCGAATATTGGCCCTAAGCTTCAACTTTACATTTCGGCTTATTATTTAGGGTTTACAATAATAAAGGTAGGAGATGAAGTCCAAATAAAATATACAATAAATGTACATTTATCAAGAAAATGAAAAAACAATTTTTTTAAAAATCAGGAATTATTATGCTGTTAACTGCACTTCGTTTTATAGTCATTTTATAGCATGTTGTTATAGTCATTTTATAGCATTTTGAGCCGACTTTCTGTGGGCAACAATTGGATTTTAATCTCAATATTGTTATCGACCGATTGCTTTTTGAACTTGGCTCAAAAGTTAATTATTGTCTAAAGATCTTAGAAAATGAAAAATTGAATATTATTGTAACTTTGAAATGTTTTAACTTTGCATAACCGCACCTTTTTTATATTCTGTTTTGTTTTGCAGATCAAAAGGAAGACATTAGCTTTTCGTTTTCTTAGGAGTTCTTTTCTTCATTGTTTTAACGTTTTGTTTTATAAGAGGGGAAGGGGTTGTCTTTTTGTTGGTTCTTTCTCTTTTTTTATGAACAAAGGAAGCGAAACTGAATGATTTTCTCTGATTTGAGAGAAAGAAGAAGATAAAAGACATTTTAGTTTTTGCTTTAACAAAATCGAACTGACATTTTCTTTCTTTTTCGCTGTCTTTTTCTCTTTCTTCTCTTTTAATAAATTTTGTTTTTTTCTTTCTTTTTCTTCTTTTCTTATCTTTGTTCTTCTTTTCCAGATTGTTCTTTCTTTATATTTTTTTCCCTTTTCATTATTCTTACATTAATTTTTTTTCTTTTTATATTCATTTTCTTCTTTTTTCGTCTTTTTTTTTATTGTTCTTTTTTCTCTCATTCTTTTACCGTTTTATTTTTTTCTTCTTTTTCTCCTAACGCTTTTACCTTTTTTTTTTTTTTCATTATTTTTTCAACTTTCTTTTCTTTTTTCTTTTAAATTTTGTTGTTATTCTCTTTTATTTCTTTTTTTTCTCCCGTTTATTCTTTCTGTTTTATTTCCTTCTCTTCTTTTCCTATCTTTATTCTTCTCTTCTTCTTGAATTTTTTCTTTTAATTTTTCTTCTTTTTCTCATTTTTTTCCTTCTTTTTCTCCCAACACTTTTCTTTTTCTTTTTCTTTTCATAATTTTCATCTTTTTTTCTTGTTCTTCTTTTCTGCCTTCATTTGTTTGTTTGTTGTTCTTTTTTTTTCTTTTTTTTTTTTGTTGTCCCTTTTTTTTCTTTCTTGTTTATTCTTTCTGTTTTCTTCTTTCTCTCACTGTTCCATATATCTTCTTTTTCTTTCTTCTTTTTTGATTTTCCTTCTTATTCTGATAATTCTTCTTCTTTTTTTCTTTTTCTTTCTTTTTTATTCTTTTTCCTTTTTTTTTCCCATTCTTCTACTTTTTTCCTTTTTCTTCTTTTCCTCAATGAACTTCTTTTTCTCTTTTTCTTTTCATGATTTTTTCATCTTTTTCTTCTTTATCTTTTTTTTATTTTTGTCCTTTTTTCTTCTTTTTTATTTTTTTCTATTTTTTGTTGCTTTAGTTTTTCTTTAGCTTTTAAGTGTTTTTTTTTTGTCAAAATAATATCAAAAACGTTTAATTTTTTTTCCAGCCATTGAACAAATCTTGGAAGATTGTGACGGACAAGATTAAATCGGTTGATCGTCTGACAAGGAAAAGTAAAAACATTACATAGAGGACTGCGCATGCGCGTGTTTGGAAGCAATGCTTTTGCATTTCACGCATAATACTCATAATATGGCTGTGTTCTCGATGTAAGGTCATCATTTATAAGGTAGGGTACTTGGGTTTATTTATAGCGAAAAGCACTCGCAAAATCCATAATCCAATTTAAATGGCACATAGGAATCATCCTAACTTTGCATTCTCGCCACTTCGGCAACTTGAAAGGGCATATGCGTACACCAGGGGTGGACTAAGAGTGTTATGGGCTCTCAAACAGAAAATAAAATGCCCCCTTCCACGTTTTATAATAGAAGCTGTGCAGTAGGCGATCTTTGCATATTTTATATTGTAAAGCAAAAAATTACCAAAATAAATAATTGTTAGGATTAATTAGAAAATCATTATCACGAAATATGCATCTATCAATCCATCTCTTTTTTCTGCTTCTCTCTTTCTATATATATAATTGGATATGTATGTATATAGAGTTGAAGGCTTCAGTATGCTGAATGGGGGGTAAGTTGTCCTTTTTAGGCCAAGGGGGGGGGGGCAAAGCATATTTTGTATCCCGGC
>JAUZSX010332260.1:0-10983 GCA_034780655.1 Idiosepius hallami | reverse complement strand
ATTGAATAGTATTCTTTACCCTGGTTTTAAATATTGGTCTTAAAACAAATACGAGAAGAAGAATGTTTATAAAAAAATTATTGTTCTCGGCATTAAATGACCGAAAAAGGTTGCTGTTTTCTGGATAACACTATATGCAGTATTAAATAATAGTGAATTTTGTGTTATTCAGAAAACTATGTGTGGACAAAAAAGAACGTGGAAGTCTAATTAGCCTAGTGGGTAGGCAGTCGACTTTGGTATCGTAGTACGCGAGTTCGTATCTTAGTCTTTTCATTTGAGTTCATAATTGGACGAATACCCTTGAGAAAGGAATGAATCCATAAAATCCCTTCAGCTAGGGAAGGAATGTATGGGTTCAATAGCGAACATTGTGTTGTTAAAAAATACATGTGTATACAATGATAGTTTTGGGCCTTAAAATGACATAAAAAGGTTGATATGCCGTAAAACGCAAACACAAACAAAAAAACGTATAAAGATGTTTGATATGCCGTTAAACAAAATGAAAGATTAAAAAAAGGATGAAAACTAGCAACAGTCTGGGAGGGGAAGTCCGCAAGGCTCAGTTGATCTTTTGGGATCGTAATACGTGAGTTCGAATCCTTGTCCTTCCATTAGCGTTCTTAATTGGACAAATACCATTGGGAAAGGTATGAATCCCCACACTCCCTCCAGCTATGGGTTAAATAGTGCACATTGTTTTATTTTAAAAAATTAGCGAGGACAAATAGCACGTTTATTAAAAAAGGATTGTTTGGGGCATTAAATGACACAAGAGATTAGGGATATTATATTTACTTGGTGAGCACCAACCCAAGTTTGGCACAAGGCCATTTTTACGTGCTCCTACCCGGGCGTTTTACGTTCTGTGTTACCCTTCACCTAGATGAGCTGCTCTCCCAAGTTAACGAGCCCCATCTGCCCGAGGCAGCTAAAGGTGAATGCAATGGTTTTGACTTGGATTTGAACTCGTGTAATAAGATTTCATAGCCCGAGTTTTTACCAATGCTCCACCATCGCTGCCTAAAAGGTGGATATGCTGATAATCATAAAACAAACAAGTAAAACCAACCAATAGTTTTCATCAGGAACACTATTTTCAAATGTAAAAATGAATAAAGATTAAATTAAAATCTTTAAAATCTTGGTTCAGTTTATTGAATAAGAACAAGAATTGACTTACCTGCCCATAGCCTGCCAAGAGCATCACATTTGCCATCATTAAAACGATTGGTGGGTTTATCTTGTTCCACTGACAAAATAGGTTTCACTTGTTCTGATTGCCAATCAAGATGAGCCAACTGCAAACCTTTTGATATAACATAGCCGCCATTTTCTCTTGGGACAATCAGACTTGCAGGCTGACCTTTAAAACAAAACAATTATTTATTGATTTTGTATCATTTAGACTTTTGGTTTCATCTTTATTGTAAAAAGAACAATCGGTGCTTTTGCATATCAAGCAAATGGAGAAGTTGGCCGGAATTTTTTTTTTTTTGGTCAGAGACCGGTTATAAGACAGCAATTTGATTGGCTAATGAAATGAAGTAAATAGTGTTAACCTAAACTCTAAGCCTAACTGTAAACCCTTAACCTAACCATAATTCTAAACCTAAACCCTAACCCTAACCTTAGCTAATCAAATTGCTGTCTTATAACTGGTCCCTGACCAAAAAAAATATTCCGCCAATTTCTCCATTTGTTTGTTCTGCAAACGCGCCGAACAATCTTGGTGAAGAGTTCTTAACAAGGCTGATTACACCTCCTGCGGGTCTGAGACAATATATTAAAGGGTGCAAGAAGCATAAAGTCTATTTCAAGCAACAGTTATAATCTTTACACGTTTTATACAAATATTAATTTGCAATATGCTTCTCTTCTTGAAGTTGGATTATTCTGGTTAGCAACAAATTAGTTTGTAGAACAATTTTTCAGACTGTTGTCCTAATCCTTATTACTGTTATATTCACAACATTTTGGCCGAGAAACCCTATTGACGGTTTATGTTTTTGAAACAAAGGAAAAATAAAAATACAGATTTAACATCTTTCTGATATGAAGTGTTGAGATATGGTTTTATCACCTGAAGATGGACGAACGGTTGTGAATATAATAATAATAAGGATGAAGACAACAGCCTGAAAAATAGTTCTACAAATCATCAAGCTTCATCCCAAAGATTTCAAAAAACAAATTAGTTGTCTGCATTTGTTTTTCAGGTGATTTAGGAAAAATCTGATGCACTGAATCCAAAACTCACATTGTTTTTTTTTTCAAACAAGTCATGTTTTTGAGCTTTGGTTACATTATCTTAGAATTGTTTGGGGATGAACAATCAATCAAAAATAAAAACAACTTGGAACCCCTGTGGTATGTTACAAACGTGTAACAATATAGTATTCACAATTTAATCACTCATGAAGGCAGGATTTGCTGACCAGCGCTCGGTTAAGTCCTAGATATTTCCAGTGAAAATTGAAGAGTGAAAAATCAGTTTTTAGGCAGAGACAAAATGTTTGTGCAACAATCATCAGAAATAAATGTGTGAAAAACTGCAGCCCTGATCCTGGCATTCATCTTTCGTTTCAGTTTGTAGAAGATCAGATAAATAAAGGCGCCTCAGAAAAATTGAATGTGCCAGACAAAAAGACATTTCCAAAATGTAAAAGCCCTTCCAATTTGCCAATCATCCATAAAAAAATGGGTGCGTAGGCAGTCGGACTTAGGAATCATAGTACGAGTGTTCAAATCCCAGTCATTCTATTTGCGTTTATAATTGGACTAAAACCCTTGCAAAAGGTATAAATCCCAACATTCCCTCCAGCTATGGGATAAATAATGAACATTGTGTTATTCAAAAAAAAAAATAAAACTTGTAGACAATGATTGTTTTTGGCATTAAATGACGTAAAAAGTTTGATATGCCATAAAACAAACAAACAAAAAGATAACCCCATCAGTAGACTTGACCGAGGGTGTGCCCTAAAGTTTTACTTACCCGTATGAAGTTTTTCATGTTTTCCAGTTTGGGAATCCCATTGGTGACAATCGCCAGCCATTATGTCCACAAAGAAAAGTCTTTTACTCGCATCATCCCAGTGAGGACCTTCTCCACAAGTGTTACAAACATTTTTCAGAACAAGAGAGACAGACATATTTGTTGAAACTTGACGGGGAAAAGAGAAAAATGTTTATGTAATCAAAACAGTAAAATCAATTTAAATAGTTTTCAGCATTGAATGATTTAATGAGAGTTGATTGGATGGTTAAATCAATAGATTAAAGATTATATTTGAATTGAATTTTTGGACTATTTTTTTTCATTTTTATTATTATGTTCATTAGGTTTCAACAGATTAAACCTTCAGCTTTCTTCAAGTGATCAAACAAGGAACTTTCATTTTATACAGACTTTTCACATGTCCAACACATTTTTAGGAGTTGGACTTTGCAGCGTCAAATTAGCATTTTATTATTAACCTTTTAAACCCTAAAGAACTGATATATTGGCCCTGGCAACTTAAGGCAAAAGAAGACACACACATAAGGATATTTCAACCTCTACGTTTGGACCCTGACTTAGTAATATTACCAAGTAGTCACTCAGAGCCGTTCTATCAAAAAACATATTAGCGTCGAAATGTCAGTGTGTCTATTTTTGCCTTTGGTAACTTATGCCGATTTATCAGCTTCTTAGGGTCGAAAGGGTTATAATCAAAGTTTATTTTACATTTTCAAAATTAATTCAGTAAAACTAATTGTTGTTAAGAAATAATTTCAATACATCAAAATGTATTTGAACATTTGTTTTGACATATAAAATCAACAAATTTCAAGTTAAATGTAAATCAAACAATGTTAACAGCAAATAACTTTTATGACGCTCATCTTTTAAGAAAAAAAAGAAAAGAAAAATATTTAAATCTATATTCAGTTGAAATGTGACAATGAAACAATTAAAAACTGAAATTCATTCCTCTTCTCAAAAAACTAATTTTAGCTCTTCATATTATAAGGGAAGAAAAACATTTGCAAATGATTGTTTTGTTTTTTCTTTCAAAAATAAGAAACCAGTGCATCTAAATTTACTGAGTTTAAACCAAATAATATATATGCATATAACATTTTAAAAATTGAATGAAATAATTTGATTGTATTTGGTTTAAATTATGAAAAAAAATGGTTCTTTATTCTACAAGTAAGTGTTGTTTATTTTTCATTCTTTTTGAGTTAGAAGAATTTTCAACTCCCAAAGAAAAAATCCTAACATTGTTTAAAGTTTTTTAAAAAAATGGATTTGTTGAATGGTATTTATATTAGTATATTGTATTAATATTTTTTTGAGTGCTGTTTATTCTTTTTAAATAAAATAGTTAAAATTTTCAAAGAAAAAAAATTACAATTTATAACTATTCTAAGCTTTAACCTTTTTTAATTCTTTTTTTAAATGTATAAAAATATTTCTGAATTAATAAAAAAAAAAAAAAAAAAAAAAAGAATGAATACAAAAAGTAGAAAATTTATTTTTCAGTCAATTAGCCAAATAGGCCATTTTAAAAACATACCATTCCCAAATTTTGAAGCTTGAAAAAAAAACCAAAAAAAACATTAATATTTATTGTATTTTATGTCTTTTGAATTGTAACATTTATTTTGTCATTAGGTAGTTTGATTTTGTTTCAGGACATATCAACCTTTTTCAGGTCATTTAATGCTGAAAATCATTTTTTGATAATGGTTCTTTTTTTCCACATGTACTTTTTTTTTAATGACACAATGTGCACTATTTAACCCATAGCTGAAAGAAATGTGGGGGTTCATACCTCTTCCAAGGATATTATTCCAATTATGAACACAAATGGAATGACTGGGATTCGATTTTTAAGTCTGACACTTAAGTAGACCTCTCCAAAATTAGGTTGTATTATATATTTAACTTTAGATATTTACTTATTTTATAAAATTATACTAAAAAACAAAAAACTAAGCAATAAGCACATTTATAAATTTTCAAAAATTAAAATCAATCTATTTTAAAGATTTTTTTTTAAAATCTTAAAATTGTGTTTTTAAAATGGAATAATTTAGGGACTCTTAATACTTTGGGATAATGTGTTTGGTAAATCAATGTTTCTACTCATTAGATAATAATAATAACTTGATAAATAATAATGTTCACACTTTAAAACCATTAAAAGATATCAAAAATTGTTTGTTGAGGGTGGGTCAAAAGATCTCAATTTTTACCGGAGTTTTTCAAAATGATAAAATCCAGATGTTATCCAATCAGAAACAATAGCTTTTAAGAGGTTTTGAAATTTTAAAAAAATGTTGTTTTCAATGGTCCTTAATTTTATGAAATTCATAGATTAAAAAAATGAGTGTAAAAAAATCTAGCTATTAAGAAATTTTTTATTAAAAAATTATAATTCAAACTATAACTGTTTTAAATTATTGATTTCTTGAAATTGAAATATTCATTAAATATTGTTGAAAATTTTACCTAAAATGTATAGATATTTTTAAGAGTTGAATTATAACTAATAATTTTAGATAATAAGTATAGATATTTTTTAACTATAGTTTAAAGATTTTTCAATTTCAAGAAATCAATAATTCAAAATATATTAATTTTTTTTTCCTTTTTTACAAAATATTCAACAAAAATACAAGTAAAAATGTAAAAATTTATTCCAAATTTTTGAAAATCCGGACAAAAAACAAACAAACAATATTACTAAAAAAAATCATACAAATTCGATAAGAAGTTCATTTTTAACAGATTTTTAAATTAATGATGAAAAACCACACAAAATTTCATGCAAAATCAATCAAAACTTTCATTTTTTGAAAATTAATGAATTTTTACTACAAAACTTTTCATGAGATTTTCTTTTTTCAATTCCCTTTGATTAAAAAAAAAACATTAATGATTTATCAGAAGTTTAATTATGGGTTGGGGTTTTAAAAAAAAATGATTTCTATGAATTTATCAAACTGATAGATCTTTACATTACTGCTCCTTTGATTTAATTATGGGTTGGGCTTTTTAAAATGATTTCTATGAATTTATCTTACATTACTGGTCCTTTGATTTAACTACATGCTTTTTTTTTGTTTTATAACTTTTTAATTAAAACAAAATCCTCCCCCCAAAATATGTCTTTGTATTTAGTCAATTTACTTAGAATATACTAAATAATACTAAGTGAAATAATGAAAACTTCTAAAAAAAAAATATACATATATATAAAATCCTTTGAGGGTCTTAAAAATACTTAACTTTATCAAAAAATGAAGTAAAATAAAACCAACAAGAATGCACGTACCTAAAAAGAAAAAAAAATTCTTTCCTTCTGTCTCTTCTTCTTCTTGTTTTAACACTGGTTGTTTTTGCAGTTATTTGCACACAACAACAATAGCAACACCTCTAATGTCACCAGCAACTTTTCACTCCCCGTAGTTGAAAATATTATTCTCTCCAAATAATGTGGTAAAAAACCTAAAGTTAGTTAAATTCGTTTGTGGCTTTTGTCATCTGATACTAAGTGAACCCAACTGTTGTGTGAAGAGAAAAAAACCAGCTGTCAACTAAAAATAAACTAAATCTTTAAAAAAATTTTGATAACAGATCTTCATATTTTTTATGCTGACCTGACCTAAAAAGCTAAAAACTAAAGTTTAAATCATTGAAAAAAAAAAAAAAAAAAATCCACTAAAGGAAATAGTAAAATTTATCTAAATCACTTTTGAAGTACATTTTGTCAAAAGACAGATGACATAGGTATGCATTTTTAGTTTTCCTCAAAAAGAAAACCCCGGATGTCATTTATATATGCGTCTGGCAGAAGTGCATAATAAAAAGAATGTTGTTGTATGCCAGAGGTTGAAAAGCTTAATGCAAAAAAAATAATAATAATAAAAAAAATGTAATAATGCACTAATTTTCATCTGGACCTGTAAAAAAAAAAAAAAAAGAAAAAGGTTTACAAAACCAGAATATGTCCTTGACATTTAAATTGGTTTGTCTAAATAACTTGAAATGACTGAATGTTAACCAGCAGAAAAATTAATGCTTTCTTACAAAAGCATTTTAATAGAGAAGCTAAAACTGGTAGGATTCACAAGTGAAGGGAGCAAAAACACTGTTATGATTGTCCAGACTGGATAATAGTACAAGACCATGAAATACAAAAGTCTTGCTTTGCACTTCAAGTGAGAACCAGACTGCCTGATTATCACGTTCATACCTATTGTGTTGACCCCTTCAACACAATAGGTATGAACATGATAATCAGGCAGTCTGATTAAACAACATCCTCGATCTCTGCTGTTCAAATGTGCATGGCATATGTGTTCATTACCAAGTCTTTGTATTGAGTATCTTATGTTGATGCAGGAACTTCACAGCAGTTCCTTTGTGGAGAGATTATGTATGAATGTCCATGGTATCAGGGTGGAAATAAATTTGGCACTTTTATTCATAATATTTAGCCCTGATTTTAAATAACATTTTAAATGCAAATTGACCTTAGGGAGGAAACACTAAAAAGTAGCATTAGAAATAAAGAGGGAAAACATAGAAGTACCTTAGTGTCACACTGCCCCATTCCTCTTTAAAAGAAAAACAAAGTCATTTTATTTCATGTTATGACCAGTACTTAGTACGGTCAATTCGCGTTGGATACACCGATTTCCGAAGATCACCAATGTTAAGCAACGTCAAGTCAGGTCAGTAGTTAGATGGGTGACCATTTAAGTATACCAGGTACTGTACAAGGGCAAGTAACAAACCTGCATGTGGTGCCCTTGCTACTCCTTTTGAGGAAATCAATTGTTACACTACGTACATCACTGTGCGATACGCTATGATGATGATGTTATGACCAAACACCCATGACACACTTGTATTCAATAGC
Organism: Idiosepius hallami; assembly: GCA_034780655.1. NCBI lineage: Eukaryota > Metazoa > Mollusca > Cephalopoda > Idiosepiidae > Idiosepius > Idiosepius hallami. Next base: position 3,061 of record JAUZSX010332260.1, on the reverse strand, counting down.
AAATATATTCTAGCTTAGACTTTTTCTTATTTCTTATTTAAATCAAATGGACGACTAGACGTTACCGTTGACAAACTCAATGGAACAACAGCGCCAAACTTCCAAATCACAACCTGGAGATGCACTGACAAACCAAAGCTCTGACATCTGCAAGAGTTTGCCTGCTGATAAAGATTTCCCCAGGAAAGATTAGGCCACGCTTAAAGAGCATGAGCCAAGTTTGCTAAGAATGGGGATAAACTAATCAAGTGGGGCATAAAAGACTGGGCTTTCTGCTCATGCAGCAAAGTCAACCAGACAATACTTCACAACCACCAAGTATGTAACGTTAGGGGCTAATTAAGAATTACATGGGATGAGAGTCCTCTCTGCCTCTTTCCCACGACGTACATTACGGAGACAACATTGGCCAGCTCTTCATTTCCTTCTTGAGACGCATGCAGACCACTCTCCAAAGCACCATACTTTACAGGGTCTCCCTGTATCTGCTCACTCTTCCTTTTTTTTGGTTAGATATATTGTGGGGCTGCCTCGAGCTCTATTCGCCCCATACAGTCTGGTCGGGCTATCAAGGGCTGCCAAAATCCCTTCAGCTCCGTAATTTCCAATGAAGTTTGCGTGTCTTGTCTGTACCTATGTTTATATGTACTTGTGTGTATGTGTGTGTGCAGATTGTTACAAGAATGTCCGCTGTAGAGACATTGATCTTAATGCTAGCAAAAAAACCCGCTTGTCATTGGCTCACTGTCAGGAATGATAAAATATGATGATCGAATCTAAAATTTAATCAATAAAAACTGTTCTTTTTTATATAAAAATCAGAAAAATATAAAGTGTACAAAAAAAAAATATGCCAAAATTTTCCATTCGACTGAGATGACATAAAATAGTGCTAGCCAAGCACAACAAGTGGATATATCTACTTGATTGAACACAAATCCAAGTTGGGCACAAGGCCAGTTTTACAAGTTTATTACATTCCTGGCGTTTTTGTAACCATTTCTCTTCACCTAGATGAGTTACTCCCATTGAGTTAATGGGTCTCATCTACCCATGTTTTTAGAATCAGAGTTGTCCTTACACCTAGATGTGTAATTCTCCCGAGTTATCTGGAGTTATCTGTTGGAGTTATCTGTCCGAGAAAGCTGATAGTGAATGTAATGGTTTTGTACTGGAATTTGAACTCATGTAATACGATTCCATAGTCCAAGCTCTTACCACTGCTCCTTGCTGCTGAAGTGAGTGGAACTGAAAGAAAGAAAAATAGACTGTGTCCCAGAGCCACCAACATCATCAAAGTTATCAACATTTCTGAGTGACAACAATTTGGTATCTGCTGCTTAAGATGTGTGTGTTGAGGTAAAGAAAGGCTTTTTATAAAGTACAAATGACCTCATCCCTATAAGCCTTAGCCTTTTGTTTCTTTAGAAATAACTCAAAAGAGTTAATTTCTTCTTAAAGCAATCAATAGAATGATGTTGAAGAAAAAAAAAACAGAAGCCATGTTGATTTTCACATTAGTTTTCTCTCTTTTCTGAATGCTTTTAATTATTTGCTTTTTTAGGAAAGAAAAAGAAGTTATAAATCATTTAATTTAGGCGAAAAGGTTTTCAACTTTTTTTTTTTACTCAACGACCCCTTTTCTCTTTTTTTTTAGGTGAACCCCTTTATTGGTCATAAAACAATATTCTATTTTTTAAGTATAAATTTTGAGGCTTTAATAAACAAAGAAATGGTATATTATTGAGATTTATTTTATATTATATTTACTTGGTTGAGTGAGCACCAACCAAAATTTAGCACAAGGCCATTTTTATGTACACCGTATACCCAGGCTTTTTGTATTCAGTGTAGCCCTAGAAATATCATTGTGGACCCCCAAATTTGTTAGATTCCTACTGCAGATCCCCAGAAATATTCCAGAGACCTCTGGGCTTCATGTGGATCCTGGTTGAGAACCTCTGATTTAGGTAAAAATAATTCATTTGCAAATACTTTCTAATACAATAAAGTTTTCAGAAATCTGGTCCGTTTTGAAGAATTATTGGCAGCGGTTTTTATTTCCATTCATTATGTCAACTGTCTCAAACAAGTGGCAAAACTGGAAGTCATTGAAAAAAAGTCGTTTAGAAGGGACGGCAATGAAAACTATCATTGCTTGCATATTTGTTTTTTAAAAATTTGTCCCATGTGACAGAACAAGCGCTTAGATTATCAAACAAACATGGTCTTTAAGATTTCGTATTGAATTCAGCATTTCTTATTAATAAGATGTGTGATACTGAGCCTTTTCCTAAACATCTTATTTTTGTTTGAATTATGTTTTTTAATTTTTTTTTTGGGGGGGGGTTAATAAAAAGTTTTAGTTGGAAATCTAAGATGTAAAAATATTTTTTCAACTGTTTTTATCCTTATTGCTATATTCACAATATTTTGGCTTAGGTGATTGAACATCTTGTTGTAATCAGAAGTTACAAAATTTTTAACTTAACTCTTTATTCAAAACATGGGGGTAGCAACCTGCTCCTGTTGAATCCTTGAATCTTGGTTTAAAAAAAAAAAAAAGAAGCATAATTAACCCTTATATTACAAGCCTTGCTAGTTGTTCCATTTGCATTTATATTTGAACAAAAAAACCATATGCTATCGTTTGGTGCATATTGTGTCATTCAATAACTGTGTGGACAAAAAAAACCCAACAAAAACAAAAATAGTTGTTCCCAATATTAAATGAGCTAAACTAGTTGATATGCCATAAAATTAGACAAACAAATATATCAAACTATCAAACTCAAAAAATAATGCATGAGAATAATGGCAGACAAGTTCATAAAATATTCAAATTTTTAAAATAAGAATGAGAACTGATTTTTTTTTTACCCAAATCCACTCCAGTGCCCCAAGCTTAGCAACATCGCCCCAACGCCCCACCAAAAACCTTTTATACTTCAAACCAGTAGTAAAATATATAAAATCAATAATTTTCCTCTTTTTGTTTTAAATAATTATATTCAGAAATGATTTTTTTTAAAGAAAGTAAAACTTTATTAAATAAAACCTG
>JAUZSX010332249.1:0-10983 GCA_034780655.1 Idiosepius hallami | reverse complement strand
TGAAGATGATCTTAATTCTTCTTTTCATGATCTTTCTTTGGGTTTTTTCTTGTTTTCTTACAAGATTCTTTGTAATGCGTTCGTATAAAATCCCTTAGTTTACCAAACGTTTTTATTTTATTCTAACAGGTCAATGTTGTATAATGGATCGGATGTTATACGAGATCTTGAATGGGTCATTTTTGATGAAGTTCATTATATTAATGATGCACAGGTAAGAAAAAAAGGCTTTTTTTTCTTTCTTTTAATAATTTTTATTTTTAATAAAAGATAAAGATGAAATTTTACTCCAAAAAAACCACACACAAGAAAGTTGTTAGAAAAGTGACATCGAATGTTCCTTGTGTGCCGTTTTTAGTCCATTGTATTTTGTTGTCATAAGACAATGAAATACCATAAAAATATCGATGAGTTTACAGCGTTTTGGTTCCGTCCCCACTGCCCATATGACAACGAAATACGATGGACTAAAAAAGGGCACACAGGGAACATTTGATGTTACTATGGACAGTATAGACGGAGCCGAAACCTGTGAACTCGTTGGCATTTACATGCTAACTAAATTAACTAAAACTATAAACAAAAAGGACATAGGAATATACAGAGACAACGGACTAATAACCCTTTGAAATTGCAGCGGGTCTCAAACTGAAAAAATTAGAAAAAATATCAAAAACTTTTTAACGGCTAGGATTCGAAATCGACATAAAAGCTAACCTAAAAAAAAGTAGATTTCAAAGATGTAACTTTAAACAACAAATCTTATAAGCCATATAGAAAATATAATGATGAACCAATTTACATTCATACATCCTTTAACCACGCAACCATGATAAAAAAAATCTCCCACACTCCATCAGCAATAGACTATCCGACAACTCTTCCAGGTGAGAAATTGACAGTCACCGAAGACTCTGTATATATTTTGTTGGATAAAATTTAGTCTATTAAGACTGTATTTTTCCTTTCTTTCTTTCTTTTAAGAGTGGTGTATGTTCATTTCTGTTTGTGGGAAAACTTAAATAATGGAATATTCTTTTATTGACCAATCAGAGAACCTGTTGCTGCAATTACAAGATTCTAAATAAGGCGGCATTTTTTAGGGAAAATTTAGAAGAAGGCACACACACGTGGATTCTAATTATTGACCAGACAGACGGCCATTTTGAATTGATACCAAAAAACTGATATTATTTGAATTTTTACTACCCGGAATACTAATACTTTTTGGACTTAATTAATTTTTACCAGGATTAATATTTTTGGATTGACTTCATTCACATCAGGACTAACAATAATGAATCCAACATACTTGACTTTTTTTTCAGCGTGGTGTAGTTTGGGAAGAAGTCCTCATTATGTTGCCTCAAACTGTGAATATAATTCTGTTAAGTGCCACAGTTCCAAATACTTTAGAATTTGCAGCTTGGCTTGGGTAAGTAACATTTTATTTACCAATTTTAATTCATTTATATCTTTCTACTTCTGGGTTAGCAAAGGTGGAGCATTGGTAATGGCTTGGGCTCTGGAATCGTACTATGCAAGTTCAAATCCCAGTCAAAACCATTGCATTCACATTTAGCTACTTTGGGCAGATGGTGCTCGTTATCTCGGGAGAGCAGCTCATCTAGGTGAAGAATAACACTGAATGTAAAAAGCCTGGGTAAGAGCACATAAAAATGGCCTTGTGCCAAACTTGGGTTGGTGCTCACCAAGTAAATATAAAATTTTTGTATTTCTTTTGCTCAAACTGTGAATATAATTCTGTTTGTACAAGTTGTACCATTTCACTTTGGAATAAGCACCATTTGGTTTTCATTCTTTGAAAGGCTTTTAGTTCAACGTGAAACATTTCCAAATTGATCTGATAATATCTGATAAGGCTAAGAGGCATATTGGTTGAAATGTTATGGTGTAGCGTAATTGGATTAAGATATCCACTCTGCCTTTTTAACATAACAAGCCCTGTTATTTTACAATGGCTCTAATTATAGAGATGAAAATTGAATTATTATTTTTATTTTAAGATGAGGCATCATTATATAAGAATAAACATTTTTAATTGGACTTCTGTCCTCATCTTGGTAATTTGATGTTTCTACTCTACGTTTCGGCCTAGTTCACCTTAGGCCGTCTTCAGGTGTTTTAACTGACAAGACGCAGCATCCCTATCTGAAGTTACAGTTAAAACACCTAAAGACGGCCTGAGGGTAACTAGGCCGAAACATAGTGTATTTCATAATAAAATTGATTTCTCCAAGACTTGTAATCAATTCCATCCATTATTTTGCTTTTGTTTTTACCATTTTTTCTTTTTTTATTTTATTTTTTCTTGTAGAAAGACCAAGAAGCGTAAACTGTATGTAATCAGTACAGTAAAGCGACCAGTTCCATTAGAGCATTATCTTTACACTGGAAATAGTTCCAAGACAAGCAATGAATTGTTTTTATTGGTTGATTCAAAAGGAAGTTTTCAAGATGTTGGGTGAGAATTTCAATTCAGTTTTTTTTTAATACGACTCAAAAATATTTTTTTTTTATTCATATATTCTGTAGAACTATTTTTTGGACTGTTGTCCTCATCCTTATTATTGTTATATTCACAATCCTTGAGATGAGGCTTGATTATTACTACAACTATTTTTTGGACTGTTGTCCTCATCCTTATTATTGTTACTTTCACAACGTTTCGTCCGATAAACCTTTCGGATGTCTTCAGGTGATCTCTCTCTGGAACCTTCTTCCCAAGATGAGATTAACAGTCCAAATAATAGTTCTACAAATCTTCAAGCCTCATCAAATAAGTTTTTCTTGAATTTCTTAAACTGATTATTGTTATTAGTAGTTGGGCTGTAACAACATACTTTTATTAAAAATATTCTTGTCACATCCCAAATAACTAGGGATGTGACAAGCATATTCTTTAATAAAAAAAGATTATTACAGCCCTAGTCATCATCCTCATATCGTATTGTACAGTGATGTGCCTAGTGTAATAATTGGTTTCCTTGAAAAGAGTAGCAGGGGCACCAAGTGCAGGTTTGTTACTTGCCCTAGTATAGTATGTGGTATTCTTTAAATGGTCACCCATCTAACTAGTGACCTGACTCAATGTTGCTTAACTTTGGTGATCTAATGGGAACCAGTATCTCCAACGTGACTTAGTCATTATTGATAAATAAGCTTTTTTCAAAAATTTGCTTCTTTGAATTTTTATAATTGGGTTTTGTGTAAATTTTTAGCATGCTTTATTTTTTTATTTTTTTAAAATTTTTTTATTTCTTTATTTTTTTAATTAAAAAAAAATTTATTTCTTTATTTTTAAAACTTTTTTATTTCGTTATTTCTTTTTTGTTTTAATTTGTTTTAATTTTTTTAATTCTTATTTCTTTATTAATTTATTTCTTTTGTTTTTAATTTTTTCATTCTTTCTTTCTTTATTTTTTCTTTCTTTATTCTTTTATTTCTTTATTTTTTGTTTCTTTATTTTTTTATTTCTTTTATTTCTTATTATGCTTTATTTTTGATAAGACAATTTCTTTTCTCAGATACAACAAAGCTGTGGCAGCAAAGAAACAACGAGAGACGAAACTGACAACAAATTATGGTTCAAAAGGGCCTCGAAGTGTTGTGTCAGCAAAACAGGTAAAGAAATGAAGATTTAGAAAATATGTAACAATTGAACTCAAAATGAGTTGGAAATTTTAGTTTGACCATCTGTTGTAGCCCCTGTTAAGGGGTCACAATATGAATATGAAGAGTCAGGTAATATTTATGGGCAATTAAACTACGTAACTAATCTCAATGATATATGTGTGTAAACTACCCAGAAAACTTCCATAGAGCCAAGACGAGTCTATTATGTCAATGGTATAGGGGTGTAAACTACCCAAGAACACCATCTTTAGGATTTATTTATTTGTTTATTTTCCTTCATAAAAATTTCCCTTTTTCTTTTTGTTTAATTTCTTTCTTTCTTCTCCCCCTCCCTTTTTATTTTTCCAGGAGAAAAATATTTGGTTGTCTTTGATTGAAATGCTACGAAAAAAAGAAAAACTTCCGGTCGTTGCATTTACTTTTTCTCGTAAGAAGATTGATGAGAATGCCGCAGCCCTGACAACAGTCGACTTAACGAGTTCTTCAGAAAAGAACGAAATCCATATTTTTTATCAGAAATGCATTTCCAGACTTAAAGGCTCCGACAGAAATCTACCGCAGGTAAGTTTTGCATGAATTAATAAATTTATTTCCAATCCAATATTTCTTTAGGCTATTTTGAAAAAAAAAAAATACTTAATCCTGTTTATTTGTAGCCTTATGTTGTGAACTCTTCATCTTTTACACATTGTGTTTGTCACAAGGCAAACCATTTAAATGATAAAACCAAAACCAGGATTTAGAAGAAAATATTCGTCGTTTTTATTCTATGCTAGAAAATGCCCATGCCCACAAAGACACAACAGCACTTTTTGTTGTGCAGCAGAGAGAGAGAAAGTTGCATAGTTGTTGATGGGTTGAGGTCATCTTGGTTAGACAGTTAGTCTTGACTGTTGGGTCTCAGCTGAAAGATCTTTCTCTGTTCTCGTGTTTTTTGGGTTTTGTTTATAAAAGCTCCTGACACTTACTAGTCTTCTACGTCAGCTAGTTGTAAATGCCGAGTCATCGTTTACTTCAGTGACTGACACGCCACCATTTAACACCCCACGGTAACACACACATACTGTCACTGGGCATTTAATGCAGGAAACTATTTTCCTGCATTAAAATATTACAAAGTGATTTATTAATAAACTTTTTACTTTTCTCAAATCTACAAAGTTTTTCTTACCCACTCTTTTATACTTAAACAAGAACAACAACCACAAATGGCTGACATGGCAGAAGACTTGCACAATCAAACACATCCTCTTAAAAAAAAATCAGTTTTTGTGGAGATGAAAAATGTAGTTTGTTGTGGACAAGGAATCAAAGAAATTTTGGATTTCAGAAACATATTTGTTTTTTTATGGGACACACAGTTTATTTTATCTGTATTATTGAAGACATTATTGTTATTTTATTGTTTTAGATTGAAGAGTTTATTGTGTTGTTATTGTTGTTTGATTTAATAATTAAAGTATTAATTATAAAAATATTGAAAGGATTGTAAATAAAAATAAAAGTGGTTCACATCCGGCATGTGGTTCTTTTACTCTGTGTTGAATTAATTTTGGTTTACTGAATCCGTATTTTCTTCTTTTCTTTCTTCTTTATTATATTGTGTATGTTCGTTCAGATTGGATGAATTCGTTTTATACTGGAATCATCTAATCCCAGCCAATCAGAGAACAGAATATAAATAAAATTGTTTATAAAATAATTAAATCCAAATTTCCATAATTAAATTTGTTTAATTCCCAAATAATTTTTGGAACTTATTGATCCCAATCTGTTTTTATATTTAGGTGCAACAAATGCAGGAATTGCTTAAAAGAGGTCTCGGCATTCATCACAGTGGAATTCTTCCAATTCTTAAAGAAGTTGTGGAACTTCTTTTTCAAAAAGGATTATTAAAGGTAACAACATTCTTTGAAATTTTCTCTTTTTTTTTCAGATTTCATTTCTCATAAATTAAAATAAACAAGATCTTCTCCCTAAAAAGACACAATGGACAAAAAATAATAATAATAAATGTGCCCTGAAGAAGGAAATTCTTTAGTTTTTGTTTTTCCTAATTAATTTTTTTTATTACTTATCATTGGGATTTATTTCCCATTTCTCATGATTTTCTGAATACAGAGCTCTACATTGCGAGTAAATCCCTCGCATTTGTAAGTGATTTTTACAGTTGGCGACTAAAGATAAAAACTCACTTATCTTTTTGACAATTGTTTTTTCCATGGACAAATCTTCCATTAATAAATGAAAAATGTCTTTTCAACTTAGATTTTTTTCTTAAAATTAAACGAGCAAAGACAATTATTTAAACAATAAAAGGTTAATATAAATTTTAAAAAAAATACTAATACATTAGGATAACCTTTTAATCAGGGATTTTGAATTTCCTTCTATAAATTTTGTCTGTATCATAATTTGAAAATTAAACATAACTTCACCTAAAACTATTGTGAAATAGCCTTAGATGGTTTGGCTAGTAAATTTTCTATTTGGCTAGTAAGTAGAAAATTAATTTGTCAAAAGTTGAATTAAATTTGTACCTTAGAACCCTGAAATAATAATTCCTTTTTTTATATATTTTTTTTTTTCAGATTCTTTTTGCCACAGAAACTTTTGCAATGGGCGTCAATATGCCTGCTCGTACTGTAGTCTTTGATTCTATTTCCAAACATGATGGCACCAATTTCCGGAACTTACTGCCGGGTGAATACATACAAATGGCAGGACGAGCTGGGCGTAGAGGTCTTGACACCACAGGGACGGTGATCATTCTAAGTAAAGCAGATGTTCCTGATAAATCGGATTTACATCGAATGCTTTTGGTTGGTTTCGATTCTTTTCTTTTGATTTCAGAATGTTTTGAGTTTTGATGTTGAGCAGGAAGACTCCTCTTCACCCGTTTGGAGGGAGATCAGTCTTTCTGTTGTTAGAGTTTTTGTAATCTCAAATATGGTTTTTGTTGGGCAGAAAGATCTCTTCTCACCTGTTTGGGTTTAGATTAGTCTTCCCGTTGTTATAGTTTTTCACACTCTGAGATTAAACTCAGACTCCCAGTCCTCACCCTAAGGGGTAATTCTAATCGAGGATGTATCATGGTCATTGTGAGAGAGAGGATTGGATAGAAGGAAGCACTTTACAGTTTGAATTCTCAATGTGTTCGATTGATTCTACCACAAATCAATTTGATGTTTTTGATTTTTATAAAACTTTTACAAATCTTTCTGAAAAGTTTTTCCTAACTGATTTATAATTTTGTTTGTCTGTATTTCGCAATAACCCTTGGTTATGCCCCAGGGACTCTTTTTTTTAAGGGCTAAACTTCCTCTTTTGTACATTAGGACCCACAAGGACAGCAGGTAGGAAAATTCCCCTCCCTAAATTTTATGTGCCTCTTATTCTACAAGAGCCGTCTGAATTTTTCGGAAGTAAAAGAACTTTTTTAGTTGGACTTTTCACTAAAGCCACAAACACAATTAGTTTTGCAAGACTTTATTAATCATCAAGTGAATTTCTTAAAGTATAATATACCTCAAATTAATCAATCCAATTCATTGATCGTCTATCAAAAATAAAGTTGCAAAAATCATTCATGTATGATAAGCCACTAAGTTTTGCAATTTCACATTGTGTCTTCATTACATGAAATATCAGACATTTAATAATTTTGGTAATAAAAATATATCCCATTCAACTAAGTAACTCAGGCTAGTTGTTGAGGTTGACAGGTAGTTGAATAGTTCAACCAATCAATTCAGGCAGGTACAATAAGTCCTTAAAGTGTTCAGTCAACAACAAAAGAAAGAAATTATTTTTCTTTCTGTTTCAAAAAGTCACTTTGATTACAGTTAAAATATTGAAACATTTTAGTTTTTATTCTCAGTTAATAATTAAGACTTTTTTTCTGTTTTTTATCTTCTCTTTTTATCCATCTCTACCCAAACTTTTACCCTGGTTAAAACAACCACTAGTTCGCTCGTCAATTTAAATGTTGATATCATTCGTTTGATCAAACTTCTATTGTAAGATAGCAGGGATAATTGGGAACTTAACTTTTCCGGAGCTCAAATCTTCTCCGAACCGGGCCAGGGTGTATAATGAATGATAAGTAAACTGCAAGTGATTAGCTTTTGGTACTTACAGGTTTTCTGCACAACAAGGTCCACTTCTTTTGTTCAGGGGCATCATCATTCTTCTTCGGGTTGTTGGGACTCTCGGCCACCTCCGAAAGGGTCTCCTTACCTTGCTGTGTCCATTATACAATCAGTTCCCAGTCCTCTGACTAAATCAGTCAGTTTGTCGTCGTTTTCCTCTGGAGTCTTTCTTTTGCCTGTCTCTTCTCCATTGTTGGGCGCTGAAATATCAACTTATAAAAAAGAGATAGACGCCGATGTCGTTTGGATGATCATCGTTTAAGCAAAACTCTCAGAGTTACTGATTTTTCTATGTGGCCTTTTCTATTTATACTCCGGGTGACGTCACAACATCTCAACCCACACTTGACTCACCCGAGCAGACCCAAAAGCCAACAAAAAGACACTCACCTCTCTACCTCTCCCATCCCATAATATTACACTATTCTAACTTCTTTCTTTCATTCTTTTTGAAGGGCAAACCCACAAAACTTGAATCTCAATTTCGATTGACGTATTCAATGATTTTAAACCTTTTACGAGTAGAACAACTCAGAGTGGAAGACATGATGAAACGCAGCTTTTCTGAATTTCATTCTCAAATGGATTTAAAAAAACATGAATTTGCAATGAAAGAATTACGTCAACAACTTGCAAAAGTGGAGAATGTCGAGTGTTTTATGTGTGCGTTTGATTTGGAAAAATATTACGAAACTGTCTCTGAATATCGACATTTAAAAGCCAATGTACAGGTAAGAAAGGAAAGAAATTTTAGTGATTTTGCAGTACAAGCAAATGGAGAAATAGTATTTTTTTTGCTTGGGGACTTTGCACCGGTTGTAAGACAGCAATTAGAGTTTGGACAAATTTCTTCATTTGCTTGTTCTGAAAAAGAGCCAAAATTTATTTCTTAATTTTTTGATTTAAAATTCATTTAATTTTTTTTATTTAAATAATTTAAATGGCACAAGGCCATTTTTACGTGCTCTTACCCGGGCTTTTTACATTCAGTGTTACCCTTCACCCAGATGAGCTGCTCTCCCAAGTTAATGAGCCCAATCTGCCCGAGGCAGCTAAAGGTGAATGTAATGGTTTTGACTGGGATTTGAACTCGCATAATACGATTTCTGAGCCTAAGCTTTTACCAATGTTTCACCGTAAATGCCCATTTTTTTGAGATATGGCTTTGTAATTATTCAGATTTTTATCATTTTTCAAGTTATTTGGACTTCTACTCTCATCAATATGAGATATGAACATTATTATGTAGTTAAAAAAAGTTTGTTTTGTACCAGAAATTTGCACAATTCTTTTATTTTCTCTTCGTTTCAGAATGTGATTTTTGGTTCTTCTGCTTCCAACAAAGTTTTATGTATTGGTCGAGTGATTGTCATTGATAAAGAGAATTATTCCAATTATTTGGGGGTCATTCTTCAAAATGGTGTTAATCTCCGCAGTGAGAAACTCTTTGCAGTCCTTGTTCTTGGGGAACGTTCAAAAACCTTGTCAGAAGGGGCCAAATGCTCGAAAAAAGATGAGAATGAAGATACAGCAAATAATATCCAACCAATTCTATCTAAGAATCTGTTTTTACCTGAAGGCGCCGCCTGGCATGAATTGATCCAAATTCGAGCCGAAGAAATTTCCTACGTGACCAACAAGACAATCCGGGTCGAAGCCGAGAAGATTATTAACGACATTAAAAAACGAGAACAACCAAGATTCAGGTTAGAAGAAACTTTCTTATAAAAAGATTCAATTGAAAAGACAATAAATTCAGGGTGTCCCAAAAATAAATGAAATCCATTAATTTGATTATCATTTATTACTAAAACAAAATACATTGAAAATATTAACATTTTCTTTGAGTTGACAGAATAACAATTAAGTACTGAAGTTTTGGTGCCTTTAGCTAGATTTTAAGGTTTATTTCTTTAGAAATAAATACAGGATGTCCCAAAATAAATGAAACCCATTGATTTAATTACCATTTATTATTAAAACAAATTACCTTTAAAATATTATCATTTTATCTAAACTGACATTATAACAACTTAGTACTAAAATTTTGGTGCCTTTAGCTAGATTCTAAAATATATTTTGAAAATGTGTTAACAATGGTGTATATGCATATTGAAGCAATGTTTCTCAGGTATGTGATAAGTATACAGGGTGTCCCAAAATAAATTAAAACCATTGATTTGATCACCACTTATTAAATCTAAATACATTAAAAATGTTAACATTTTCTCTGAGCTGACATAATAACAACTAATTACTGAAATTTTAGTGCTTTTAACTTGATTTTAAGGTTTATTTCTTTATAAATAAATACAGGGTGTCCCTAAATAAGTGAAACCTATTAATTTAATTAACGTTTATTAATTACAAATTACTTTGAAAATATTACCATTTTCTCTGAGCTGACATAATAAAAATTGAATTCAGAAATTTTGGTGTCTTTCGCTAGATTTTGAAATATAATTTGTGGACTATCTCTCAAATATGTGTTTAGTATACAGTGTGTCCCAAAATAAATGAAACCCGTTATTTTGATTAACATTTATTTTTAAAACAAAATACATTTAAAATGTTAACATAACAACAATTACATCAACAACAGTTACATAACAACAATTAATGACTAAAATTTTGGTGCCTTGAGCAAGATTTTAAGGTTTATTTCATTAGAAATAAACACAGGGTGTCTCAAAATAAATGAAACCCATTAATTTAATTACCATTTATTAATAAACAAAATACATTAAAAATGTTGACATTTTCTTTAAGCTGACATAATAACAATTTAGTACTAAATTTTTGGTGCCTTTAGCTTGATTTTAAGGTTTATTTCTTTAGAAATAAACACAGGGTGTCCCAAAATAAATGAAGCCCATTAATTTAATTACCATTTATTACTAAAACAAAATACATTAAAAATGTTAATATTTTCTTTAAGTTGATATAATAACTATTGAGTACTGAATTTTTTGTGCCTTTAGCTTGATTTTAAGGTTTATTTCTTTTGAAATAAATATATTGTTCTCCTAACTCTTAAATAATGCGGAAAAAGCATGTTTAAACAGTCTTATAAAATTTAGTCTCTACATAAGTCGTGATGCAAAACACGTTTTCTTCTAATTTCCCAGTTATGTGTTTTAAAGTAATAATTGTTATTTTTTAACTGCTATCAGGT
>JAUZSX010332238.1:0-10983 GCA_034780655.1 Idiosepius hallami | reverse complement strand
AGAAGAAATAATGCTGTACTTGCTTCAAAAGGTGGACCTACACCATATTAAACTAAATTTCTTTGATTTTTCAAGGTTTTTCCATTATTTTGTCCAACCCCTGTATATATATATATATGTATATATATATATATATATATATATATATATATATTTATATTCGGTGACTGGTGACTGCCCCTTCTTGAGAGAAGATTGTCGACTCAAAGAAGGGCTACACATGAGCGAGCCACATGTGTGTAAGGGCTGCTATCTTAAGTCGACTGTACATAAAAAAATTACATCTTACTGAAACTGAAACGTGTCGGCCTAATTTAACTATACCTGTATCCGTTCTTTTTTTTTAATTAGAGTTTTTGTTACACACACACACACGCACGTACAAGCACACAAATGCACACATTCACACGCAGACATGCATATGCAGACACGAACACACACGCACACACACACACACATACGCACAGACACACACACACACACACACACACACACACAAACATGTAAGTTTTTTACAAGTTTATTTAATTCTGAAAAACAAAATTAATATTTTATTATTGCTCCTACGATTATCATTTTTTTAACCTGCTAAGACCCTCTTCTGCTCTGTCAAATTAAGTAATAAAACATGCACACATTTTTCTTATATTCGATTCTTGCAGTAAAGACCCTCCTGCCGCATACAAATCCTATACCTGGGCGGAGTCACTTCCTTATCACCATATTTTAATTTTTAAGTGTTGACACGATAACGTTCACACACACACACACACACACACGCACACACACACACACACACGCACACACACACACACACACACACACACACACAGACAAATACCTGTACTCACAAACACACAGAGACAAATATATCAATATTTAGCCAGCGATATTTTATTTAAACAAGTTTTTGAAAACGTTAAATTTTAATGGAGACTTACTTGGTTAAAAAGAAATAGGTAATAAAAATATATAATTGAAATTGTAATAATACACATAAAAACACATATAATACTGACACGGAAACAAACACACATGCACACACAACACACACAGGTATATATATATATATATTTATATGCAGATAGATAGATAGATAGATAGATAGATAGATAGATAGATAGATAGATATATACTAAGACATTAATTTTCAGGCGCTTTTGCAGAACAAGCAAATGGAGAAATATTTTTTTTGCTCAAGGAACTTTTGCAATTTGATTGGCTAGGGTTAGGTTTAGGGTTTAGGGTTTTGGTTAACACTATTAAGTTCATTGCATTACCCAATCAAATTGCTGTCTTATAACCGGTGCAAAGTCCCCGAGCAAAAAATATTCCGGACACATTTTTCTATTTGCTTTTTCTGCAAAAGCGCCAATGTTTATATAGAGAGTGATCAATCTTTTAGAAATTTTAACGAAATATTTTTGTGTTATGTTGAAGTTCAAACTACACTCATTGTTAACTCTTTCGTTTAATGTGCTCTGAAAACTCCTAGTTTAGTACTCATAAATGAGATATAACATCATCTTTTGAATTTTTTTTTTGTTTCATTAACGTTTCTTCTGTAAAAGACCTCGCCTTTTAGAGCTTTTGAGTCGATGCTTTAATTCTGCATTCTAATATTATTACAGACAATTATATGAAAGAACTTCTTGCCTGTAGCTGCTGTTTTATGCATTCATGTGGCAATAATGATAAAAAAGCGTATAAATTTTAATGAAGGGGAAAAGAAAGCTTGAGAAATAAAAAGAATTGATTCGTGTTAATGAGACCAGATTAGAAAATCTAATTAAAGACTTGATCCTTACAGATAAGTTTTCAAATAATTATTTTTTTCCTTAACAACAACTTCATGCCTTGTTGCTGCCGTTGTTATATATATCTTCGTTTTCTTTATCATTTTTTCGTATTTTTCTTCCTTTTCCCCACTTTTCTTTAGTCCTTTACCTCCTTCTCTTTCTTTAAATTCCTTTTTTTTTTTTCATTTTTATTTGACTTATTCTTTTTCTTCTCTGTATTTATCTTCTTTGCTTTGATATTCTGCGTTAGTTTTATCTTGTATTTTTCTTTTTCACTAATTAACATTTTATTCTTTTCAAGTGAATCCTTTGTATCTAGAGTCAAAGGCTGACGTAACGATGAGGCGTACGCTATAAAGATTGTAGCCAACAGGATCGTCGAAAAAAAAGTCATAGTGAACGTGAGGCAAATTATATGACTGTTAAGCCTTATAGATATACACACAAAATTCCTTCAGCCTCGTATGTTAACGCACAAAAAAATATTATAAAATGAGATATTACAACAGTATTAAAGTGGATGACTGGAGAATACCTGAAATGAACGAGCTGCATCTGTTACTTCGGACAGAGTTGTTGCTTGGTGTTGAGGCGTCGTAATCGTCTTTCTTTCCTCTCTTAGGGATCTCTGGGGGTCCATGTTTTCGGGGCTGTAATAGAAGCCCCCCCCCAAAAAAAAAAGACGACACGTACACCACAATTGTGAATCCACATTTCTTTATTTGCAAGATAGCACCCACCATGCACATGGAGAGTCTTTCTTGCTTTTCGCCTTTTTCTGGCTCTCTGCTCAAGACTCTGATTAAAGACTGACTGTCTGACCACCAAACCACCTGACTTCAACGTCATTTCCTATTAAGGAGAGGTGTGTAACGATGGATGACCAAAAGCATCCATAATTACATTAAACAAATTTTTAAACCTACTGAAGTTGATGGAGTCAGGACTATTCCGATGGTGTTAGTGAGGACACGAAAGATGGCGCAATATTGCGTCTTATTTAAAGACAGTGATAATAGTCCAATATAGTTGAGAAGTACGTATAAATACAGGGATAGATTGATAGTCTTATGAGCTCTTGGACAGAAAATATAATGGGTCCCTCCTCTAAATTTTTACATCATCCGTATATAAAAACTTGACGGTGGATGCGGTGGATGATGACAACACAATGTCACAACGCCACTGAAGGCGGATGATGACTGCAACAAAGGGTGGTCTCCAGTCATTGTGGTTCTCCATGCCGTTGGAACCAGGCCTTCCTCAGCCGTTTGTTGGCTGCAGTTGCATCATTCTCCCCATATTAAAAAAACATCATACGCAGGCGTCTTCCCGAAACCCGGGAACCCATACGCTCATCTGGAACAAGACAGGTGACAGGCATACTCGATAACAAGTGACCGCCGATGATGATACAAACTTGATTCGAACAATTTTTAGTTTTTTCACTTCACAAATTCATTAAGTATATAATTGTTTTAGTCTTGTCTTGTTTCTATACCATTAACACTATTCCAGTAACCAAAGAATAGTTTTTAGTTTTTTTTATTTCTAATATGAGGGATCAAATATACTTTCTACGTACCTTTGGTATCATTCCTATAAGTAATCAATTTGTTCGATGTTTCGTTTATTCGTCTCTTTTCATTTGTTTATAATCCTTTGATCAAAATTATACAAGTGACTGTTTTTAGCATTCCTCTTGAATCAAATGACATGCACTGCATGAAAGTAATTTATCCTTGATTTTAAAAAGTATATAAAATTCTTAACCGACCTCTCTCTAAAATTAGTTTCGTCCAAGGGTTAAATGTAACGCGTACACGAAATTGGAGTTTTTTCTTGCATAATTTTTGAGTTATAGTATTTTAAATACAAGCAGAAAACAGGTAACAACTCTACTATTCAAAGTAGTCCACTCTATATTTTCGAAAAATTCATTCGAATATACGACACAAAAAATATCTCAAAAAACGCTTTTGGAGGATTTGTAGTATACTATTATCAACTTTAGACATGTTTTAAGAAGGTTAGTTATAGTATAATTTTAACATGTTGAAAGCAGTTAGAGTTGTTAAGAAAAGCTTTTTATTTCTTTTAGTCTCTACCTGGTTTAAATTTATAGAGGGTAAGAGTTCATAACTATAGTTGTTAGTTGAGTTCGCAGTAATGAAACCAGAATTTAAAACATAAACGTAAAATATAAAGATAACTTGATTATCAAATATCACCGAAAGAGTTGATATTCCGGAAAAGATCAACCAAATATCAATTGTTAAATGGAATTTTAGGCCTCAACTACTGATTACTTCGAAATGGCATTTATAATTGGTCGCATAGGATTCGAATGTTTTGCGTAGAATTCCTCGATTTGTGTAACAACTGAAAGAAGAGAGTGATATAAGGTTTTTCTTCTGATCTTAGTGATATATCCGACAGATAAGTGACAAGAGAGTCGGAATTCATAATTTGATGGACATTCAGAGAAAGGGGTATTCATAAATAAACGATAAGTGAAGTAAAAAAAAGTGTTATATCTTTTATCGGTCGAGCGTATCTCATTTAAGAATAATGATCATAACAAAACAAGTAAGCTACACAGTTTGGCAGCTACAATAACGGTAAGAGTGTACTTCAAATACAGTTACCATCTTGGTTCAGGACATAGAATTTGCTGAGATGGTGAAAGACTTTATCAACTTCCGAGGGACTAATTTAAACACCAAAAAGGCGAAAAGAAAATATTCTGTGAGACAGATGACAACAAGAAGACAATAACTACAAGAATAAAAAAATAAAGATAATAATAATAATCTTGATAATAATAATAATAATAATAATAATAATAATAATAATAATAATGATAATAATAATAATAAACAGCTGAGATCATAAGAAAAGTACTGAATCAAGAAACATGAAAAAGGTTTTTTAGCCACTGGCTGCGAGGTGTCCAGATGTACTGGAGTGCCAGAGGAGGCTTATTGCCACTCTGCCTTCGCGAACCACCGCCAGACATTGGCAGGTGTGCGAAATGAACCTGACTGGGTGAAAGCCCGGGGAGGTTTTGCAGCGTACAGTCTCTGACTGGAGTGGTGTGGAGCCTGCTGGAGGCCAGAGGAGACTTGTTGTCACTTTGACTTCAGCACAAACCACTGGTTGCTGAGTACGATTGTACCTGGTGATTAGTGTGAAATCCACAATAATAATAATAATAACTAAAACAACAACAACAACAATAACAGGGACAACAACAACAACTGGGGAGTAACCCATCTAAGTAAAGGGCAACACTGATTATAAATGCCCACAGACTTGACTTAGCGCTCGATCAAGTAAATGACAACAAAAACGAAAATAAAGATACTAATGATTATAAGCTTGTCGCCCTGTAAATTGCATAGTTCCATTACTATTTTGAGTTCACGCGCCATTTACTACCAGAACTTGCACGCAGTGTGAAACTATATGTTTTCCCTGGAGTCAGGGTGACCAAAAATCTCTCAGGAATTTTCTAGCTCGGTGCTCCATCCCTGTCAGTACTGTGTGATGCCGTATCTACTTGGGTGACGACTCGAGTGTATTCAGTTCTAAGAACCGCCACCAATATAATGAGGACTCCGTAAACGGTTGGTGGTTGTCCCTAAAATCCGATTGACAACTAGTCTCCTTTGACTGCCCACTATCTTTGGAACCCTTGCAATGATTGTCTGCATTGTTTCCCCTCCTCGCTAGAATATAAAGTCATGGGGGTACAGATCGGTCACTTGGAGACAGCCTGGGGCTTTGCAAACCTTGGTTGGGTCACCCGGAGGACGGTGTCTTTTGAAAGACTCAAATCACCCAGTGATCCAAGGATCAACACTGATGATGTATCCAAGGCATTGCACCTTTAGATGTTTTTTATCAATTGTAAAACGCACGAATATATTTTCATTTTTATTTTTTTATGTAAATAAACGCATAATGATAACGCTGGATAGAAATAAATGTACATTTTGAAGTCCATGGCCTTTTACCAAAACTATCAATTATAATAAGCATGTTGTTTCATTTCGTTCTATATCAAAATTTGATCAACTGAAAGAGTTCTTATTGTGATTTTCCTGAGGCCAAGAAATTGACGATTGAAAAAAAGTAGTTGAATCTCATCCTGTAGCTCTTTCACCCCAAACTATCCTCAACTGGTTTGGGGCTTCTGGCAATCAGAGTGAATAAATACGCTGGAAGATTTGAAGGCTACATCGTTTTTATTAAAAAGATTTAGAAAAGAATTGTTTGGGAGCTTTTTAGGGCAATATGGGGTCAAACTATTTGGTCACTCCTTGTTCTGAAAAACAGCCTAAAAAACAGCTTAGAAAAACAAAAAACAAACAAACAAACAAAAATGGAATAAAAAAACCCCATAAAATTATGAACAAAAAAAAAAAAACTAAAACAAAAATATACCTACTTGCAATGTTGATTAGCCTCGGGCAATATTCTGCATGTTGATTTTAAAATTGAAACAGGCAGGAATAAAAAAAAAAGAGAGAGAGAGAGAGAAAGTAGAACAAGACACGCAGACAAAAAGACACGAAAACGGAGATAGAGATAGAGAAAGTATAAGTAAAAGTTTGATTTAGAGTGTGAACAAATTACAAAAGGAAAAAGAAATGAAAAAATAGATAGACAGGGAAATAGAGAGAAAAAATATAAAAAGAGAAGAGAGATGTAGAGAAAAAGAGATATAGATAGAAAGATTGAGAGTGGGAGAGATAAACTGCTATTTTTTTTATATTTATTATGCAGACTATGGTCAAGACGCGTTGGAGACACCCTCAGATCACCAAAGTTAAGCAACATCGTGTCTGGTCAATAGTTATATACGTGACCATTTAAGAATACCAGGTACTGTACCAGGGCAAGTAACAAACCTTCACACGGTGCCACTGCTACTCGTTTCAAGGAAATCTATTGTTACACTACGCACATCACCGTGCGATAGGATATGAATGAAATAAATTTCTTAGCAAGTTAAGCAGCTTCGAGTCTGATCACTTGTTAGATAGGTGACCATTTAAGAATACCAGGTATTGTACTAGGGGAAGTAACAAATCTAAACACAGTGCCCCTGCTACTCCTTTCAATGAAACCAATTGTTACACTACACAGATTATTGTGCGCTACGATATGAATGAAGACCATGGTCCTCATTTTTGTATTTGTTAAATTCACTACGTTTTGACCACATTATCGTTTCGTGCAATTCTTTAGTTTTTCTGTTTTTGGTCAGAATCAAAATTGAACATTGATGTTTGTGCGGTAAAAATTATGTTTTTAATGTTCTCTCCTATTTTCTCTTTTGAATTAATTCTCTCCTATTTTTTTCAATTTAACAAAACATATTTTTGTTTTTAAAGTGTCTAACATTATAACAGTGTAATAAATTTCAAAAGGGTAAATGTATATCTAATTTTTTATGTTGGAAATGTAGGTGGCAAAATGTGACTTAGCTTAAAACTAAAGTTGTTTTTTTATGTAAAAAAGAAATGTATGCATATAGCATATACTATATCGGTAGTGACAGTGAAGCATTGGTAAAAACTCAGTCTCTGGAATCGTGTTACGCGAGTTCAAATCCCTGCCAAAAAAAGGAAAATCTCACTATGATCCAATATCGTTGGAGTACCAGCAGGTCGCTGATTTAAAATATATAGAAGAACAGGGTCCGTTATAAGTAAAGTATACACTCATGTACGGGTTATGTATAGGTTTGGACGATTTTCTGACTTATAAAGATCCAGTAATTCATTCTTGGGCTGGGTCACCAAGTTTCTCTCTTCTCTATGAGAACCAATTTGGGTCAAAATCTCTTCGATCGAGAATCTTGGAAGCAAGGCCCATGGAAGGACCAAGAGACTAAACTAAACTAAAAAACCAATCACACAGTAAACTAACCTGTCAGCCAGCGAGCTAGCCAATCAACCAACGGACTAACAATTAGCAAACCAACCAACTAGTTCACCAACCAGCTGACTAATCATCTAATCAACAGGGCTGTGCTTAGGGCGCCCCCGGAGACCCCGCAATTACGGGGGCCGTGCAAGCTTCTTAGAGGACACAATATTTTAAAGATATTTTGTAACACAAAAATTACCAAATAATTAATTCTTAGAATTAATTAGAAAATAATTATCACACTTGAAATATACATCTCTCAATCAATCTGTCTTTCTGCCTACATCTGTCTTTATATCTAGTTGTACATGTACATACATATAGTCGAAGTCTGCAGTATGTTAAGGGGGTGCAAGTTTCCTTTTTTAAGGTAGAGGAGCCGCAAGACGCATTCTGTGTTGGGTAGCTAAGTAGTTAACCGCGCCACTGCTCATCAATCAATCAACCAACTAATCAACCAACCAAATAACCAACCAACCAACCAACCAAATAACCAAGAAAGTAACCAGGTAACCACCACACCTATCGACAAACCGTCCAAGAAACGCATTTAACCTCCAAGCAAGTATCTTTTCAATACATTGACCCGCTGACCAAGTAACTCACCAAATAACCCAGCCAGTAACTGCTAACAAACTAACCGTTAACTAATGAGGTCGATTGAACAATTGCGAGAAGCTCTAATCACTAGACAAAAGAATGTTTCATTAGCACAGACAGATATTTATTTTTATTCTTTCTCTCTTTTCTTATTTTTCAAAGGAAATACTCGTTTCTTTTGTGCCATTAAACTCGGTTCTTATTCGTTTGTAATTCCTAGATAGAAACACAAAATTAAAAAGACTCTTTTACAAAACGATCATAAAAGCTCGAATCTGAAAATTCTTTAAGACAGTTATTTATTATTTATTTATTCTTTAATTTCTAATTCCTAAGACTTTTATTTTAGGAAAGCTGTTTGAAAGTCAGCAACATATACCGACACTAGATTCTTATTTTTAATTCGAGCGATGCGCCTGCGTGGTTTCTAATTTTAATTCTAAAATATTGATTGGTCCATATCGCGTTGGGCCACATCAAAAATAAAATTCTGTCTCGTTTTAAAATCCAGACTCCGATTTAAATAACCTTTTCATGCACATATTAATTCATTGTATGAGTTAAGAACTCACATCAGTCACTTTCTTTCTCTCTTTCTCTCTTTTACTCTGTCTTTCTCTCTCCTTCTCTCTCTCTCTCTCTTTTTCTGTCTATGTCTCACAATACCCTCGGCTCCATGTCTTTCTTTTTCTACTTGATCTTACATTTTTTCTTTCGTGCTTCTTTTCTTTAATTAATTTTTTCTTTCTTTTACAATTTACTTTTTCTTGGCATTTTGATGATATCGAGTAATATCTAGGCATTCTTTAGATTAATATTCAGAATGGAACCAATTTTAATTTCGAACAGATTTAAATATATACTCTGGGGGATTATTTAGATATTTTCCCTATTATCAACTTTAAAAAAAATAAAAACTATTATTAAAAACATTATTTTAACATGCATTCACAAAGGATTATCTTTACCCTTGTTATTTTAATATCATTTTATTTTTCTAAATCTAATTGTAAACAGATAATTTTATTATCTAGAAACAATCCGATTCCTTATTGAAGATTTGTCAATTCCAATATCCTTTTAATTGTGTTAGTTTTTTGAAATCTGTTTTTTTTCATAAAATAGGTTCAGAAAGTTACTGTGAGCCTGTAATTTGAAAGTAAGAAAAAACTCTCATTCGAAATTTTTTCGGAAAATGCTTATCAAATTAAAACAAAAACGAAATGAATTATTTGCTGTATGTTCCACTATGTCATCTTGCAGCAATTAAACAAGGTTTTTTTATCAACAAGAAATGAAAGGTGAAACAATATCTTTGCTGGAAAACGCTCTATTAATTTTGTATCGTCTTGCAATAATTTTAATGTGGAATGGTTGAGACCGATAAGGTCTTATCATAGTTAATTTGATAACACGAAAGGTTTATCCATATGGTATTTCTATCTTGGTTTTGTTGCTTTCACATTTTTTTATACACAAACAAGCTCACTGTTAAATCTCGCGTCATTATTTCTGGTAAAAATGCAGCAAGATAAATCCAATTCTACGCTTACATAATATATGATCTATCGCCGAGATCGAATTTGAAAACTGTGATACACAATGTAACAAATGGTATTTTCTTCATTTCAGTTTAATTGCGCTTAAAATTCAAAATAAATAGCTACAACTTATAACAATACACCTTATCAGCAGTTTTCTTTTGACTCCCAGTCTTTGAATTCAAACAAGCCTCTTTACACCACAATAATTTGTTATAAGTCAATAGAGCTGAAAGAGGAAAAGCAAGCCACGTGCGTCCCTGGCACTTGGTAAGTTTTCCCAGCCCAATGTATCTGCATCCTCTTTCTCTTATAGAGACGACGGATGTTAACTCCAGCGTACTTCCGGCTGGTTCAAGGGACGTAACTGTCACAACTACAAATTTGGTATGCAACAAAACATGCTAGTGAGGCTCTATAAAGTCCTTGTTCTAAGTTAAAATGAATCATTACCGTAATTCAAATTTGTTGATGGTGTGTAAGTTCCCATATGAGCAATACTTTGGCGGATATTTGTTTTCTTGAAGTACATTTCTTTGCTATGAGAATAGAACTCAAAACTAATCAATAATTACTCAGATTTATACAAAAGAATAAAGAGAGAAATCGTAAGTGATTGCATGAGGACAAGAGATTTAATCTGTTTTTTGTTGCGCTTGATTTTCTTGAAGCCAAATTAATGAAGCCGTGTAATCTTGTCGAGTACTACGCCATTAACTGATGAAATCAAGAGATTTCTGAACGGAAGTAAAATACAAAAAAATAAACGTATAAAAAAACTATGTAGACTGATCCTCTCCTACTCCATAATTGAAAAAAATATTATTGAGAATCAGCTTTGATTAAAAATAACTTTTCACTAAAATTAATCTTATTTAAAAACACTAAAACAAAAATATCCGAATCAATCTATTTCTAACACACACATACAAACACTCACGCACATTAACACATTCTCTCTCTCTCTCTCTCTCACTATAGATAGTTATAGATCATATTATATTTTATATTTTATATTTATACATACACTAGAAATTTAGCCCGGCTTCGCTCGGCCGCCCGTTTTTCGATTTCAAAGGGCCAAATTTTCGGCCCCACTTTGA
>JAUZSX010332227.1:0-10984 GCA_034780655.1 Idiosepius hallami | reverse complement strand
GTTTTTATGAGAAAAATTACCCTTTCGACACTAATGGGCCGATATATCGGCCTTAGAAACTAAAGGCAAAAAAGACAGACTGACATTTCGACCCTATTATATTTTTTAATAGAACGGCATTTAATCTAAGATGGAAAATGATTTCACTAAAAAAACAGAATTCCGTTTCAAATTGATAATTCCGTGATTCCGTCCGCGATTCCGTGATCGCGGAAAATTGGGGTCCCTACAAAGGTATCATAATAATAACACATAAATTGTTAGATTGACTTACATGCAGTTTGTTTGTTGGTTATTTGGATTTGTTCCTGATTCTGATAAATTTGCAGAGTCAAGATCGATGTTCAAATATTCTGATGACAATAACTGATTGACTGAAACTCTCATTCTGGGATCTTCTTGCAGACAGTGTTGCAAAAACAGTTTCACTGGGCTTGGCTAATAATACATTAAAAAAAAACAATATTATTAGGCAAGTATTTCTGGTCTTTTTTCTAAGACATCCTAATGTAAAGAATATTTAAATTATAGCTTATTTCATAACACATGATTACTGTGACAAAGTAACAAAAACTGTATGTATATAAAAAAACAAAAATGTATAATAATGTACAGTAGCGTTCAAAAGTTAAGGAACTTTCAATCAATTTTTTTTAAATGGCTTCAAACTTTATGAAAAATGGGAAAAAAATTTGTTGTGATTTTTTCGTCTAATTATAGTAGTTAAATAAAAAAAAAAAAATTTCTTTAAATTTTGATTTTGAATACATATTAGTTTTTTTACATATAGATAAACTTAATTAAATTATGTGTCCAATAGTTAAGAAATAACTATTCCTTAATAATTACTGTGACAATAGTAACAAAAAAAATGTATTCATTTTTTAATAGGCTATGCAAAATATAAACAAAATAAATAACATTTAACTTCTACATACCATACTACAACAAATGTTTTGGCATTAAATCACCCATGATGGATTGATGTGCCACAAAACAAACCAATAGATCGATCACATTTTTTTAGAAGAGGAAAAATTGAACAGCCTGAACTTTTTTTTTAATTGAAAGTCTTTGCTACCTCTACGCCATAAAAAAACAAACAAATAAAAAACAAACTAATTCTTTTAAGGATTTTAAAACAGAAAATAAAAAAAAAAAAAAATGAATGTATGGAAATATATTAAAAGATAAATACATACAAAGTTGGCTTCTGACAATTGAGATAGACTGGAAACTTTATCATCTGGTTGGTGCCACTAAAATAAAAAAAAAAATTAAGCATATTGTTATGGAAACTACAATCACTATAATTTATAAGTCAAGGTTTTTTTTGCAGGAGAAACAATCCATATTTTGGCATACATCAACCATTACACCTAATGGTGCATTGGGCAGCAAATTTGTTTTTTGTTTCCGTAGCATACTTGTTTTACGAGAAAGAGTCGTAAGCCCTATGCTCAATCCCCAACCCGGAGGACCTTTTGTTGGCTTTTTGAAATCAGTGTTGCCCTTTTCCTAAATGAGCTACTCTCCCAAGTTAACAAGCCACATCTGCTCGAATCGGGTAAAGGTAGATTAAATGGTTTTGATTGAGATTTGAACTCACGTAATACAATTCCATAGTCTGAGATTTTAACAATGCTTTACCTTGCCACCCATTTTTTTTTTTTTTTGACTTATATTCAAGTGATTCATATTATTTATGTTCAGGACTGGTGTCAAGCAAGTGTAAATACATCATATTGACAATAGCCTGAAAATAACAATTATGAAGAGAGCAATAGTAAACAAAATTAAATTCACAAATTATCAAACCTTATCTCAAATATTCCAAAAAACAAGAATCCACTAATTAGTTGTTGGTTCTATTCTAACCCCCTACCTGGAGGACCAGAGATGAATACTCGATGCTAAGCCATGGCTATCGAGGGTGTTTTTATTGTGACATGATCACTAGATGACTGTCTAACCAAAGACTAAAAGATGCATTTACCTAAATATTAATCTAGGTATTTCACGCCCAGGCACAAGATACAGTTTCTGGTATGCTTAGATGGTCACTCATCTAACTATTGACCAGGTTGAATGTTGCTTAACTTTGGTGATCTGATTGGTGTCTTTAATGCAACTTGACCATACCACAATACTAGTTTTACTTGGGATTTAATTCTAAACTGAAACAAACACTGCAGATTGTGTACTAGGAATTATTACACATTCTTCTGACTGTTATTATCTATCTATCTATATATATATATAAAAATCAGATAGTTGTGTTTGATTAGATTCTATATTCGGTTTCGAATTTCCAGTTTACGAGCACTGTGCGTGAATTCTAAACTGAAACAAACACTGCAGATTGTCTACTAGGAATTATTACACATTCTTCTGACTGTTATCTATCTATCTATCTATCTATATATATATATATATATAAAAATCAGATAGTTGTGTTTGATTAGATTCTACATTCGGTTTCGAATTTCCAGTTTACGAGCACTGTGCGTGAATAGATCGGGCAGACACAACTGTCCCAGATGAAAATAAGAAATTGAAATGTGAACACTGGTATTCTTAAATGGTCACTAGATTAACTACTGGCCAGGCTCGACGTTGCTTAACCTTGGTGATCTGACGAGAAGCGGTGTCTCCAATGCAACTTGACCCTATAAATCATTTGAACAAAATAGGAGAATTTTGCTTAAAAATCTTTTCTTTTTTTTTTTTTTAAAACAGAGAAGATACGAATTTAATAAATTATAAAATTTAGTATTAAAAAAAGCATTGAGTGTTTTTTGTAGATAATAGGCCTTCCTAATTATCTAAATGGCAAGTCTCCCAGGCAACCGTAACCCTTTGGCACTGGGCAAAGCCAGGCAATACTTCTAGTTATCATTATTATTAGCTTTGACTGTTTCTCCTTTTTTTTTTCTTTCATCAGCTAGACCCAGTTTTTTTCTGAAAAAAAAAAAAAAAAAATGACTATAAATCTTACAGATTGAGAATTCAAAAATCTTACCAACAGAGTCATAAGTCCCAAATGATAGACATCTGTAGCAGGGGAGGGATCAACTGCTGGTTGTTGCTGTTGGTATTCAGGGGCCAAGAAAGAATACCCATTTGGTAGCATATAGCGTTTCCGTACTCTAGAGACCTGAAATTATTGTGATATCCGTTTTATAAGCACAAATGAGAAAATCTATCAATTTCTGATAAGACAAAAATGGAAAATTTCAAATTTAAATACAGGTTGTCCAAAAAGTTACTGTGCAGTAAAAAATAATGTCTTAATGCCAATGGAGGACATTTCCAACCTTATCCTTTAAGATAAGCTGTGATACTGTATATAAAATAAAAACCTTTTTATTAGTAAAAATTGTATTGACTAGATAAAATATTACAATAAAAATGTAATGTTTATTAATTTATTTGAATTTCAATATACCTATGGTGCAGTTTTGTAATAAAAAATAAAAATAAATATAATTAAGTTCTGAAAAAAAAAATTATTTGCTATTGTTTATTTGTGTTTCTCACTAGAATCACATGATTATATCTTAAAGAATGGTTATGTTTTTTTTTTAAGTCTTCTTACTTTATTGTAAGACATTGATTCTTTTGACTGAAACAATCTAATAACATTGTACACCAATAATGTTATGTAACAGCAGATCTATTTGATTAGTGTGGTCTTACCATGTTAAACAAACAAAAAACTTACCAACCCTCATATATAGGGAATATCATAAAGGAGAAATAGCTAAATTGTCTTTTTAAACAGAAGCAATAAATGTAGAAGAAA
This sequence comes from Idiosepius hallami, assembly GCA_034780655.1. Lineage (NCBI taxonomy): Eukaryota > Metazoa > Mollusca > Cephalopoda > Idiosepiidae > Idiosepius > Idiosepius hallami. The sequence continues at coordinate 7,179 of JAUZSX010332227.1, read as the reverse complement.
AAACATTTATGTTCTTTTTTTATTCTACTTATTAAATAATAAATAATAACAGAGGAGTCATTGTAACAAGAATAACTGTTTGTGTCCGACTGCAAAACAGACACTCCACATTTTTTATTTAAAAACAGTGGTTTTTAAAGTGGGCGGTATTGGCCACGAACTTTCAGGGGTCCGCTGGTGAATAAGTAGTCAGATGAGAGTGTGTTAAACTTGTGAGTGGGGGGTTTAGAGCAGTTACAGAAAAATGTAACATTGGTGTTGGGAGAAAGTCTGGAAAAACGGGACGATTTAATAAAGTGTTCCCCAGTTGCTGCGAATGGACGTTTATGTCTGTATACTTCCACCATATATTCTCCTAGATAAACCATCGTTATGGCGTTCGTTGCAAGAGGGGGTGCTGGTATTTTGTCCAGCTGTGAAGGGGGCGGGCGGTGGCAAAAAAAAACTTTGAATACCACTAGTTTAAAACAAGACAAAGCGTTCGTAACAATCAAAGGGACATAACTCTTGATAAAAACAAAGCAAAAATACTAACTAGTGGAGTTGAGAAATCTGGCATACAAATGGCTACTGTTTTGTCAGCTTTTAATAGCACTGTAGAAGGGTCAATTTCTCCATGTACCATTCCTATACTATGTAATTTATGAAGACCTTCACATAACCCATGCACAAAAGATTGTCGCTCCTAAACAAAAAGATAAAAAAAAAAAGCTTTAGCAACAGTTTAAATTTTCATTTATAATGTTTTTCATAAGAATGATATATTTTTTTAAAAAAGAAAGAGAAAGAAAGAAACGATCATGTTTATACAATTGTAGTGAATTATTTGTTGAGTAAAACAATTTCCACATAATTCATTTTCCTTTTGTATAAGGCTTCATAATCTGAGTATTAATTTTATTGTGGACTTTTGTCCTCATTTTGGTAGTTTTTGATGTTTTCTCCCTATGTTTTCACCAACTTTTGTTACAGACCTGACTACAGGTTAACAAAGTTTGGATTTATAATACCAAAACAATTGAACATTCATCCCTCTTTGGGTCCCGTGGCGCAGCAGATAGAGGCATGGAGTCTATGTGAGCACTGTCTGAAGGTTTCAATTCCTACCCAAGTCGGCCACAGATTTACTAGTTAAAAACATGGTGCGATAGACAACAACTATTGAAGGCAGTAATTACTGGGGATGCAGGTACAAAAGTCAGCATTTCTTTAAGAGGTTGCGGTTAATCATCTAAAAACGGCCAGAGGTAAAAGTTGGCCAAAATTTTTTTTTCATTTCATTGAAATACAAATATGAAAAAAAGACTATATTTTATGAAAAAATCGTTTTACACAAAAAAATAAAGAATATTAAAGATGTCTTACCTTGTCAGAAAAGCCTTCTTTCAGAAAGTTACTGAAAGGCTCACCAACCAAAGGCATTTGAAGATAAATTTGTCTTTGGTTCTGAGAGCAAAAAATAAATAAAATAAATTGAACAATTAAAAATATAGAATATTTATTGATTAGCTATTTTATTATTAGTTTGTCCCAAAAGTTTGTAAACATTTACAAAAAAAACTTAATGTAAATTTTCATTTTTTATTGAATTTATATCGTTATATAGTGATCTTCATTTTCACAATCAAAAATCATGTTGGTTTTAGCTCAATCAGGTCAAGTATATGATCCATAGCCACATGTCAATTTTTTAACATTTTTGTTTACATGTATGCATGTGTGGAGCATTTTAGAAGAATTTGGTGACGGTATAATGCCACGTTGAATTATTGTTTTGATTGGAACTGATTATTTTAATGACAAGAAATATCTAGGTCTTGTAGTTCCTGGTGATGATAAGTGTGGACAAAAATCAGCCAATAATGCCATAAAAATGTAACTGATTTTGTTACAATTCAAAAAAAAAAATTAACTTATCACAAAAACCTAACCTGATAGAGAAAAACAGATGCCATCTCCTAATTTAACAGTGCAAAAATTACCATAAATCTTTTGTAGAAATCTATACAACATTCTTAAAAGGAAAAAAAAATTGTTGCCCATCAAATTCAGTTCACCAGAATTTATGATAAATGCTTCTTATGGTAAGCCAGTTAATTTTTTAAAATTAAAAGTGATTTAACAATAATATTTTTTTAGTTTTGAAGACCATCTGTATGGGAAAAGAAAATTCAGATAATTTAAGAATGAATCATCGATGTTGAAAATATTAACCTTTTTGACCCGAACGGGCCGGTATATCGGCCCTAGTAACAAAAGGCAAAAACGACACACAGAGATTTCGACCCTAATATGGTTCTTTAATAGAACGGCTTTGAGTGGCTACTTGGTAATATTGCCAAGTTAGGGTCCAAAGATGAGGGTTAAAATATCGTTGGGTGTGTGTCTTTTGCCTTAAGTCGCTAGGGCCGATATAACGGTTCTTAAGGGTTTAAAAGGTTAAGACCAATATTGTTTGTTGTTGATAAATCCTATAGAATTGTAAGGATTTAATCATTTAGAAACTATAAACTTGCAAAAGAATAATAACATTATTTCATGGTTACCTTTGAAAAGAATACAGCTTCAATAGGTACAAGGTTATGTGACAAAATACTATGGAAAGATTTTGCTTGATGAAGGAATTCTTCTTTTCCAACTGGAGCATTGTCACCAATCAAATATTCCTACAAAAAAATAGAAGAGGAAATAGGAAAAGTTAAATCCAACCAAGAAGCATTACTTTTGATTATATGACAAACAGCTATCATATACATGAATTTTTATTCAAATTATTAGACATAACAACTGAACAACAGTAACCACAATAAACTCATTGATTTCAACTTCAATATAAACAACAAAGTCTTCATATTATAATAAACATAAAATATATATTCAGTTCAACAGTTAAATGAAACAGTTACGTATAATCAACTTTCCAACGAAACAGATCAACAGTTTTTTTGCCTCACAAGCATCTTCTGTAATTTGCTATATACACTATTTTTTCAGTAGCCTCATCTCAATGGCTCTTTTGCTCCTTTTCACCTCCTCATCCAGTCATCCACCCTAGGACAACCCCATCTCCATCTCCAAATAATAAAACATCTTATTCCGGCTAATCCAATTCATTCCATGCACAACAACTTTTAACGACTCAACTCAACTCAACAAAACAGACAACCAGACTGGCGTTCGGCTCTTCCCTTCTCTGTCCCTCATATCTAGTGTCAGTCCAGTGTAAAAACTCAATCTCTATATATTGAACCGACCACTGATACCATCAAATAAAAATAAACCACATAAAGTACACAGTACTTACAAACCAATTATTTATCTGACAAATGTTAAATTTCAATACAAATTTTATGAAAAACAGCTTAAAGTTGAATTAAAATAAAAGGCTTTGATATATTAATTTTCTCTTAAATAATTGATATTTTTCACATAGTTGGGTTCAGTAATATTATTATTAATAATGTTTATTTCTTAGAGAACTGTTTTGAATTTACTTTACTGAAGCACAGACTAATTTCCAAAATAAGTTTTGCTGTTTGTTCAAAAGGTTTGTAAGATATAATGGGGGCCTCACATCAGTGAGAGAGGCCGGTGTGCAATTAAAACCTTAAAGAGGGTGGCCCCGAAACGGTGCACATTTTCTCCTGATTACCCCAAGACTTATGTGAACTTGTACAATTTGGATTGCCCGAAGACCCTCATAGATACAGTGAAGTAGTATATGCGGATAGGATGAAATTTCAAAAGCTATCCTTTTTGGTAAGTTTTAATAACTTTTACAATTTGGATTGCCACAGTGAAGTAGTATATGTCGTTAGGATGAAATTTTAAAAGCTACCTTTTAGGTAAGTTCTCAATTAGTGAATTTTACATAGCTATGAGAGTCGTTGATAATCAGAATAAGGGATTGGGACGTTTTGGTGCGACTGATTCAGTTAATTGACTAAAAATAAATTTTGTACTTTTTCTATTCATTCTTTTTATTAATTCCTGAATATTTTATCAGGCTTAAGAAAAAGAAAAATAATTTAAAGCTTAAAAAAGTTTGTTTATTTTGTGTTTAACGGTATATCAACCTTTATAGGTCATTTTAATGCCGAGAACAATTACTTATGATAAACGTTATTTTTATGCACACATAGTTTCTTAAATAACACAAGTTGCATTATTTAACCCATAGCTGGAGGGAAGACGGGAAAGTAAAAATTGTTACATTTTCTATGAAATTTTTAACTAGTTTACTAAAAAAAATTAAAAAAGCAACAAAAGTACTTAAAAAAATATCAATACAAAAACAGATTAAGTTTTTAAAAAAATATATCCAATAAGTCCTTTTTAAACAATTAGTTTACTGAAATGGATTAAAAAATGTAAACAAAACTTTGAGTATAATGACAAAAAAAGTGCTAACCAATGCCGAAATGTACCAAACCCACAGAATAACTATTCTTAATACGTCAGGATGTACAGCCCTGCATTTAGAAATTATTTCTACAATCTTTTGGTGGATAGTCATAATTTTTTTTCACTTAAAATTCATTTAAAAAACAAAAAATAAAACTACCTGAATAAGAATATCTGTTGAGTTAAACTGTGACTGGTAAATTCCTGGAGCTATTTGCTCGTCCATGCTGTAGTGGTCAGTTTCTCGACCAGTTTTCACCATTCCATTGTAATTCTTTTACAAATAGAAAGAGGAGTTACAAATAGAAAGAAGAGTTATAAATATACAAAATAAATACACACCACACAAACACAAATATATATATATATTCAATTAGGTTTGGGCAGTGAAGTTAGAGTAGTGGTGAAAGCTCAGGCTCTGCAATTTTAGTACACAAGTTCAAATCCCAGTCAAAACCATTGCATTCATCTTTGGCTGCGTCGGGCAGATGGCGCTTATAAAAACAAATATGCTACAGAAACAGCAAATACAAATTTGCTCCCCAACACACCATTGGGTGTAAAGGTTGATGAAGCTTGATATAAAGAAATTATTCAGAAATTGGAAAAATAATATGGTGATCAAACAACATAATGTGAAACAAACACTTTAATGACTGGCCTACAGCACAGTTACCACTTAATAGCAATTTAAACAGTTTAATTCTTAATTGTAGCCTTGCTCTTCTTTCTAGAAGCTGATTCTTTTTATTTTTAATAATTATTAAGAGTATTCTGCGACAAAATCTAGCTTAGAACATTCTCAGACACATGAAGTACGTCTGCATAAATTTTCAGCCATTTTGTAGTCCATAGGGAAGTAACATACACACACACAAAGTTCCATTTATATATAAGGTTAGATAATGGTCATTTAATATTATTTATGATAAATTAATTTCATATCACATTATTTCCCTTATCATTAACTTTCATTTATAAATTTATCTCTAATAATAAAAAATGTAAGTAAAAATAAATTCTAGCAAATGATTATAATGTGAAAATATATACAGGTTAAGGCTATGACAATAAATGAATTATTAGGTTCACCCAAAAGTTTGTAAACACTGATATTTTACTTGCCAAGTAATAACAAAAACAACAAAAATTGTTCCTCAAAATGAAGACCATAGTTTTCCCATGTCATTGACCTGCAAGCTTTTGGGTTTGGCAAAGTACCATTTCTTAAACTTTTGGAACAACTTAATATAAGCAGATTAATGCAAAATTAATAAAAGAAGAGATGTATAAAAAATCTTACCAAATAGCTGTTCAATCCTAAATCAGAGTTCTGTAACAACAACTCAGGAAAATGATGTTTGGCAATATTTGCAATTTGAGCCTAAAATAAAAGAAAAATGAAGAAATCATAAAAGGAAACAAATAGAGAAAGAAAAAAGTGAAATAGAGGTACAAAGGGATGAGAGAGATAGAAGGGGGCACATGGGGACAAGAGAGATAGAAGGGGCCACATGGGGACAAGAGAGATAGAAGGGGCCACATGGGGACAAGAGAGATAGAAGGGGCCAGATGGGGACAAGAGAGAAAAGAGGGACAAAGGGACAAGAGAGAAAGGAAGTACAAAGGAACAAAAAAGGAACAAAAAAGGAAGTACAAAGGAACAAAAAAGAAAGACAAAGGTACCAGAGAGAGAAAAAAGCAAAAGGTTAAAAGAAAGAAAGAATAAGAAAGAGGGAAACAAAGCAACATTGTTTTCGTTCCAAATGTTTTGTTTTTTTTCAATTTGTTAAATATTTTTTTTCTCCATTGGTTCAATTCTTAGCTGACCAGAAAAATCCTCACCATGTGTTCATCTTCTTCAGAAATTGCTTGATGCAAATTGGTCCTGACTTCTTCCAGTTCTTTCTTTTTGTCAATATATTGATCATTGTATCCTTCACTCTGAAAAAGGAATTGTAATTGTTACCTAAAAATCCTTCAGTTTACATTATAAAAAGAAAAACATTCATTTTAACTATTGTTATTGTTAGATTAAAACAAAAAACATTGTTGCTAAAATGCCAACTAAATATGGCACAACCAATATACAACATTTAACCAGATAAAAAATCTAATAGAGACTTGAACATTATATAATTGTATTTGTTAATAGCAATATTATGTAGAGTTGCCCAGCTTAAATAAAAAAAAGGGGGTTATGTTACTAGCATGTAGATAAAATAAAGTTGAATTGATTGCTTACCTCTTCTATATCCTGAAGGTCAGCTAATTTATGTCGAAGCTGCGACTTGAACCCTCTGACCTTTTTCCTAGATTCCTGTAATTCACTAAGTTGGGGTTTCTGGTGTAACCATGGAGACAGGTCGTCTTTTAGCTTCCTAAATTCAGTGATGTAACGATGCAAGTCCGAAAAAGTTTTTTGTTCACTGTCAAGCTCTCTTTTAACAGCGTGAAGGATGGAAGTTACGAAAGTTGCATTCCGACTGTGTTCCTGAATAGGTGTATTTGAGAGAGGAGAAGAGAGAGAGAGAAAAAAAAAAAGGAGTGTGGGAGGTTATAAAATTCGGATTAATTCTTTTAAATGAACATCAATTAAGGTTGGATATTCTAAACTACACGCATTATTGCAATTGTTGCAAGTCAAAATTTTTTAAACACTCTGAGATATTAATATTATTATACGTGGGTCAAAAACCGCTAGGGTGCTTCACAAGCATGTGAAGCTTATTGGAACACTGACCCCCAACATAAGATGGAAGGTCAGAAGGATCG
>JAUZSX010332216.1:0-10984 GCA_034780655.1 Idiosepius hallami | reverse complement strand
TTTTTGAAAAAATTACAAATGCGGACTTTCTTTTTTCTGTCACTGTATATATATATATATATATATATATATATATATATATTCCATGTTGATATTTATGTCTCCAAATTATTTATCTTAAGTATATGTTCTATTCTTTTATTCATCCTCATAACAATCCGTATAAATGTTCTACTTTTAGGCTCTTATTTGTTAGATACATGCACACACAACATACATTAGTCTGATAAAACCATTTCTTATAAACTCTAATAAAGAATGCTATGCCTATAATAAAGCATATTCAATTTTGAGATTGATTTGCTCAAGTCTTTCATGACTGATTGAGTTTCTTGCCTTTGTGTTTACAAACCAATCAGAACATTGGCAAGAAATGGACACTTACCAAATACCCTCTGTGTCTATGTGTGAGTGAGTGAGTGAGTGAGTGAGTGAGTGTGTATGTGTTTTAGTTTTTGATTATGAAGAGAGTATGAGCACACACACACACACATACATGATGAACTCGCTCATTAATTTTGACGTATGAGTGTCTTCAAGTATGGCTCTCAGACTGCCACACAAAGGTTTGTTTTCAGTGGTGAAGGCTTGTGTAGCACCATCCACACTTTTTGTATCTGCTGGTAACACATAGTTTATGCAAGGGTTTGCCACTGGCTACATGAACAAAAACCTTAGGATTATCTTTCTCTCTATTGTAAATTGCATTGTCTTGATGACTGAACTTATGCATTCATGACCTGAAAGTTTCATTTCTCTGTTGTTGACAATGATGGTGAGATACTCTGTCATGTGGTAGCAAAGATGTGAGTGACAAAGCTTGCTCTGGATATGGACCGCCTTATTCATTGCTATCAAAAGTGCATTGAAAATCGTAGTGACTATGTAAAAAAAAAAAAAATTCTTGAGCACAAAAGTTGGCCTCCTTAAATGGTATCACTACTGCCTTCATAAAAAAAAAATAATATATAGGTTTCATTACTTTAGGAATAACTCTTGTTGTTACATACATTTATAGTCTGAAAAAATATGTATTGGTATATTTGATATCAGTATTTTCCATCAACCATTACACCTAGTGGTGGTTCGTTGTGCAGCAAATTTGTTTTTTTGCTGTTTCTGTAGCATACTTGTTTTATGAGAAAGATTTGCTAGCCCAATGCTTAACCTCAACCTGCAGGACCTTTTAAAATCAGTGTTGCCCTTCACCTAGATGAGATTTTCTCCCGAATTAACGAGCCCCATCTGCTCGAGGTGGGTATAGATAGATGCAATGGTTTTGACTGGGATTTGAACTCGCGTAATACGATTCCATAGTCAGAGCTTTTATCAATGCTCCACCTGACAGCCTGATATCAGTATCTTACAATCTTTTAATTAGTATTATTTGCAATTAAAAAAAAAAATTTATTTGTGAAATATAAACATTTTAGGAATAAAGATCAGCTCATTGTTTGGACACGGATCAGACTTAAAATTTAACCCATAACTAAATGATAGAATTACTCATTACTATTCAAGTTTCAGTCTTCACATAGAAATATTTCTCATTATAACAGTCGATTATTTCTTCAAATAAAACAGGTTGATAGATAAAGAATAAGAAATCAAAAATCAATAATTTATTCAACTTATTCGATTTTTTTTTCTATTCTTACATAAATTTGCAATGTGCATCTGCCAATTTTAAATCCATGTTCATTCAGGCTTATCATAATTATTATTGTTATTATTATTATTATTATCGCTATTATTAATATTATTCTCATTAATATTGTTGTTTTGTTTCTATTGATTTCCGACTTGGTTCAGATTAATTTTTTCTTTTTTTTTCTTTTTAATTTCTGCTACTTTTCCTTATCCAAATTTTTTACTTTCTTTATCTTCTTCTCCATTTAGGCAGTAAGTTTGGAGCATTTGTAAAAGCTCAGGCTCTGGAATCATAGTACGCAAGTTCAAATCCCATTCAAAAGCCATTCCATTCATCTTAAAAAATGGCCTTGTGCCAAACTTGGTTGGTGCTGCTGCTCACCAAGTAAATATATCTTCTCCTCCATTTTTGATTTCTTCTTTACTTCACCTTCTTTCTTTCATTTTTCTTTCTTTAATCTTTTATTTCTTTATCCTCTCTTTTTCTTTCTTTTGGTTCTCTGTTTGTTTCTCCTGCCATTTTCTTTTGTATACTTAGAACTGATTAGTTTACTTTTTTCCTCCTCCTCATTCTCTGTCTTTCCGCCTACCTTCTCTTTCCTCCTACATTCTCTTTCCTCCTTTGTCTTCTTCTTCTTCTTTTTTCATCTTGTAGCTCTTCTCTTCCATTGCACATATTCATTTTTTCCTCTCTTATCTTCAGAATTAGAAAGAAAATGAATGAAGTTTTGATTCTGTTAAATTATTTTTGATCTACTCAGACCTCTTCTTTTTCCTCCCCCTCCCTCTTTTTATTAGTGTATGATCATATGGATACGTTCATTTGATTTTATACAGGGAGGCTGAAATAATAGTCAATCAGAGAGCAGAACGAAGACAGGAGTAATCCAATAACATCTACAAAAACCCAAGTCAAATTGACTCGGCTGCCACTGCTGTTGACATTTGCTGTGAATTAATTATTTGACTCCATCTTTGACAACCTAATATTTTGGACTTAATTGCCTACATTGTCAGACTTTGATATCGTCAAACAATATCATATTCGATTTATTCATTTACCCATTTTCTCGGATTTTGATTGGATTTAACTTGCCCCATTCTTACCAGGAATAATGGCGGGGGATACTTTAACAGATTCTAACTGTAAAATAGAAAAAAAAACAACGGCAAAAAAAAAAAACAATTCAGTAAATGATAATTAAAATAAAAAAGAATGTATTTGTTTGCATAAACTGCGCAGGTTTTCTTCTATGCTAATAATCATCCTCTCTTTTTCCTTCTCTTGTTTTCTTTCATATTAATTGGACTTCATTAATGAAAATTAAAAGCTTTCCATTAAAAGCTTTCATTAAAGCCCTCATCTGAATTTTTTCTTAAACAATTCTTTTAATCATATTTTTTTTCTTATTAATATTGTATTTTGATTTTTTTAATCTAAATATTTTTCTAAAATTGACTTGATTAATCCTGAAAATGAAAATTCTGATTTGGGCTTTTCATTTGATATCCATTAGATTAGTTTGATTTATTAAATGTCCAAACAGTCGGATTACTATTTCAAAGACATTATAACACTGTAGAAAAAAAACTGTCTTTCTATATCATATGATCTATTATAAGAATCTTATTGTTGTGGTTGTATAAGACCCTATATCCCGTAGCTCTTCATATAATGAAACCATGTTTTGTTTGTAACAGCATATCAACCTTTCTAGGTCATTTTAATGCAGAGAACAATTATTTATGATATATTTTCTATGATATTTTTATGCACACATAGTTTTTTTAATAGCACAAATTGCACTATCTATTTCATAGCTGAAGGGAAGATGGGGTTTCATACCTTTCCCAAGGGTATTAGTCAACATGTCAACATAGACAGAATAACTTGGATTTGAATCTGCGTACTTCAAAGTCCAATTGCCTATCCACTGGGCCACGTTGACTGCCCCCATGATAGTTTAAAAAAAACTTATTCAGACCAGTAAAATTTGCATATGTCTGGTAATCTTTGTTGAATGTACTGAGAAGAAAACACAATTGCTAGAGTTACAGAAGCTTTATTCAACACAACTTGCCACATTTGGGGTTAGGTAGAAAGAGAGAGAGAGAGAGAGAGAGGGAGAGGGAGAAAAAGAGATCTCCTCATTTCCCACTTAAAGAAAAAGTTTATCACTAAAGAGTTCTACAACCATTGAGGATGGAGAAGAGTTAAGGTGTTTAGAGTTACGGAAGCTTTAATAGACACAACTAGCTCCAATCCGGGATAGGTAGAAAGAGAGAGAGACCTTATTTTGTACATATAGAAAAAGGACTCTATACTAAAGAGTTTTACTACCCTTGAGGATGGAAAGGAGTTAAATCTATTTTTACATTATTATTATGTCTTTGAGAATCTATTATACATTAACATTCGAGCATTTCTTCTGACTTTACATTTTGTTGACTATTAATGATTCTTTTATTCTCTAGTACTTCTTGAATTCATTGATACATTAACACTTACTCTCAATCCCAAATAGTTCCATATTCAAATTTGATTGAATATTAGTAATTAGTCATGTATAAATTGTATGCAGAAGAATTTCAGCTACAGAAACTTCGGTATTTGTATAAGACAAAATATTAAGAAAGAAAAACTTTCCTTTCCCCCAAAAAAATAATTCTTGTGACCTGAATCTAAGCTAAATGTTTCCAGTCTAGACATGTTTAGAAAATTTTTAATTGATTAGGAAATATCAAAGAAATATAGAATTGAGATTTTTTCTGAAGGTTTTTTAACATTATTCACTTCATACATTGTAATGATGACACTTTTTTTTACATTTTCTTTTGTAATTTAGAAAAAACTTTTAAAAAAAAATTTTTTTTTTAGACTCTTTATTATTAGTCCTGATATGAATGAAGTAAATTCCAAGATATTATTTGTCCTGAATTGAATTAAATAAGTCCAATATATTATTAGTTTTGTATTAATCCAAGATGGCAATCACTCGAAGAATTTTGATGAATAATAATCCACGTGTATTTCAACAGAGCTTTTATTAACAGTGATGAAATATGGTAGTTTATTTTAAATGTAAATTTTTGTTTGCAACCAGCTCTCCGATTGGTCAGCAGACCGACGCATTCATTATTTAAGCTTCTCCAAAAATATGGACGAACATACACTCATATATATATTAAGAAAGAAAGAAGGAGGAGGAAAAACGGTCTCAACAGACCAAAATTAACTCAACACTTTTTAACTAATATTTCTAAAAATTTAATTTTTGGTAATATTAATTATTGAAGAGTGAAAGAACCTTAATGAACTTTCCACTAAATTCTCACAAATAGCCTAAATTTTTGTCTTTATCATAAAAGATTACTCTCATTGAGTTGGCAGATCTTATCCATGCAGGTTTTTTTTTTTTTTTTTAAGGTCTTATCTTTACATCTAGACGAGTTACTCCCCAAAGTTAACCAGTCTGTTCTCCCTGGGTTTTTGAAATTGGTGTTATACTTACATTTAGTCAAGTTACTCCGTCAAGTTAACCAGCTTCGTCAACCAGGGTTTTTTAAAAAATTTGTTGTCCTTACATCTAGACAAGTTAATCCTCCTTGGTAACATGCCTCATCTGCTTGCGACTGTTAAAAATGAACAAAATGGTTTTGACTTTGATTTGAACTCGTATAATATGGTTTCGAAAGCTTTAACTTTTACCACTGCTCTAACTTCATTGACTCCTGATTAAAAGAAAATAACATCTATACAATTTTTGAGTCTACCTCAAAATAAATACCTCTCTTTCTATTTTTTGTATACTTGTCAACAACATTGTCGCATTTCTATGAAAAATCTAACATGTTTACGAATTCCTAGATAAAAATATATGAAGAAATTTTGGGGAAGGAAAAAAGAATTAGAAAAGAAAGAAAAAAAAAAATTCAAAAGAATTTTTCTAAAAAGAAAAAAAAATGTAAGCTTTTCATAACATTTTCTCTTTTTCTTCATCAAAGATTCTTTTATGTTTGCAGATTTTCTTCGGGTTTTCAAGAATCTGAAAACTCTTTTAATCGTATTTTTTCTTACTATTTCTCTTGTTTTTACAAGTTGAATCCTTGTAAATTACTTTATATAAATGTGTGTAGTGGGGGCAAAATGGTTTGACACATTTGTATATTTGTTGGTTGAAAGTACAGCTCAAACCTACCATTACCTTTTTGTATATCCCTTTTCCTATTGTTAATACACTCACAATGATCTATCACCCATTATCTAAGTCTTTCTTCAAGTGACCCCCTCAGTGGGCTACAGAACCGGCAACAGATGATTTGTACAAGAATTTAGGCGAAACCCCAACAATACAACAATAATGTTTCTTTTTCCATGATCAAGTGACCTAAAATCAGGAAGTTGAATTCATTTCCAGTTTATTAATGGACTCTGGTTAAATGGAGTTGTTTCCTCAAATACATCTAAAAATAGTACGTTGACCCAAGTTAAATAACTCTGTTGTAGCAAAATGCTTTTAGTTTGATTAAATGATATGCAAGAAATAGACAGTTAGTAAATGCCATTGTCCACAATGATCTATTTTCAATATTGATAATTATATCATAGTAATGGAAATTAGGAGTGGCTTACAATTCTTTCTCATAGATGATAACATTTTTTAAGTGATTTAACCAAAATTTGGCAAAATTTCTTATTTGGTTACAATTTAGTAAATAAACCCTAACCTTAATACCTTTCCCAAGGGTATTAAGCCAAATTTGAATGTCAATGGAACAACTGGAATTTGACCTTGCATATAACAATTTCAAAATCCGACTGCCTACTCACTATCCCTAGTAGACTTCCCCGAATATATTTTGATATTCAATTCTGTGGAAGAAAGAAGATGGTGGGGATATTGTCAGAGTTTGAAAATACTGTTACGCTTCTGGCACCATAAGATAGAATGTTTGTCATAAAACTGTGGATTATCATTATTATTAAGTTATTTAATTTCCCCTACCACATATTTTTTATGACTGGGCTTATATAATTATATAATTGCCTATTTTTATGGGGCAAGAGTAATTTCATTTAACAGATGGTGCTTTTTAGCCTTGTAGAATCTGTCCATCTAGACTTGTTGCCAACAGCCAAATATATTGCATCCAATTATGTTTTGGTAGTTTTTGATCTATTACACGATTCTAAAGTGCACCACTTTCCATTGTTGCTCTTCATTGCTTCTATCCTACCATTAGACTTATGCTCAGTAATACATGGGTGGATTTGTCTATAACCATGGCTTTATTCTTATCTTTTCTATGTATAGGCAAGCATCATCATAGATAAGATCTGTAGTTTCTAAAACTAAAGTTAAATGATTGTATAAATCAAAAGGCCTACATTTTTATTTTTATTTTTGAGAAATGGGAAGAAGGAAAAAGCTTGACACTATTGAACCATATTGAAATTCTTAAAGCAAGAAACATTTCATTTATAAATAACTTGACTTAATAAGTAAATGCTAATAAATCATAAAAAAAGTAACCATCTATTTTCTGATGCAATTTTATAGTAAAATCATTCCTAATGGACTTTCATTGAAATAATCATTTCCAATAGTTTTTATTGTAAGAATCATTTCTAATTGGTTTTCATTGTAAAATAATAATTATTCCATTTTTATAGTAAAATCCATTTTAATTATTTTAACTAGATTTTATTTTCATGTATTTTGATAACACAAATATTTTTGATGAATTTTCATAGTAAAAAATGATTTCTGATATATTCTTATGGTACAGTGTTTTTTTTATAAAATGACTGCTCTTTTTAAAACTTTAAAAAGTGTGTTTCTATGTTTTTACTTTAAATAATCTTGGTTGTATTGAAAGTCTTTTGTGTTTTTTAAACCCCATAAGATATTAGACCAATACAGTTGAATAAGCAAATGACCAGAGAGAAATAATTATTTGTTTTGTTTACTAACCTCACTTAAGTAAAATCTATTCAACTGCCATAATTTGAAATAATTATGCATTTTCACTTCTTGCTTCTCCCAATTTTCCCTATTAGAATTTGTATTGAATTTTATAAATTATATCCATATATTTTTTTCTATTATTTAGTGTTTTTATTGCAAATTGTAGGCAAAATGCTAGTTATTAACCCTGATATTTTTCTCAGCTTTCCATCCCCTCCCTTATTTGCAATTCTGTCTTCTACTCCAATAATCTATAAGGCCATATCCGCCACTGCACTAACACTCTTCACCTTTTTTTATTTTGCAAGTGATTGTCATTTTTCAAATAATATGTTTTGGCAGCTGTTTCAGCTTCCTTGTCATTATACAGAGCTTGGTTAGGAGTTGTAAGTCTATATCTATGTGCCTCTGTGTATGTGTATATACACACACACACACACTTCTTGAAAAGGCATGTAGAAGGAGAAGAGATGGGGGAAAACGGTTCCGTCCTTTGCCTACACTTTGCAAATACTGCCAACGATTCTTCTACCACCTATTGAACCTTGCAAACCCTTTGGAATATAGGTATCCTCAAAGATAGAGGGTTAGCGATGGACCCAATTGTGCATTTACAATAGAATGAATATGTTTCCTAAAAACCTATTTTAAAGTAAAATTAGTGCAAATTGAACTCATTGTTACATGTATTAGATAGGAATAATACCTTCCCCGCTCAGTATGAGTCGATTGAAAATAGTAAACAATCAAGACAAGCTGTGTATTAAATATAAAATGAATGAAAAAATAAACAAATTGAACAACCAGAATAGTTTTATTTATCCATCACATTTTCATAATGTTAACTGGTTATTGGTTTCTTTCATGTCAAGTAATATTTTTTGATTTTCGTATATTTTAAAACTTTTAGTTGTGTGTTTACTATAATAGGTGGACTTTTTGTTTTTAAAGATTGTCATAAAAATAGGGAATTTTTCCTTAATTTAATTTAATTTTTTAATTTGGTCATATTTCATTTTATTTAAAAGAATTCTCACTGAAAAAAGAAAATGAATTGAAAATGCATTTTTCATGTTTGGTGGAAATTTGAAATATCCTAAGTGAGGAGTTTTTTTGTTTTTTTTTTTTTATTGTAAATTGAAAAATCAGCACTAATAATCAATTATTATTTATGTGAATTTATAGCAAACTTAACTAATGTAAACAAATGCTTTATGAGAAAGAAATATAGAAATAATAAGGCTTTATCATAATCAGATTGTATTTTAGAAATACTGCTACATGTAACCATCTGGTGGATCAGTGATTAGAGTCCTTACTTTCCTAGTTGTTAGTTATTTGATTCCAATGAATTTCTATAAGAAAAAAGGTCAAATCCTTTATTCTTCATATATTGAAATATATGTCTGTGTGTGTATGTACATATTAAAGTAGTATTATTTCATTTAAACAAGTTTCATTAAAAAGAATAGAATTCTTCTGTCTATTTATCTTTTTCTTTATTTTTTCAAACTTTCTAATAAGCATCCTTATATAAAGTCCAAAGGGACTACAGGGGTTAGACAAAATAATGGAAACACCTTGACATTTCTAAAATCAAATAGATCAGCCATTTTCACTCTTTTTTCTAATATAAAATATCTAAAGTAAAAAAGATAAATTGAATCAATTAATTCAGGATGACAATTAACAGAAATAAGAAAAAAATAAGATTTTTATAATTTATTTTCAATTATTATAAGTGGTTTAAATTTCGATGCCTAATTCACTA
This sequence comes from Idiosepius hallami, assembly GCA_034780655.1. Taxonomy (NCBI): domain Eukaryota; kingdom Metazoa; phylum Mollusca; class Cephalopoda; family Idiosepiidae; genus Idiosepius; species Idiosepius hallami. Next base: position 1,594 of record JAUZSX010332216.1, on the reverse strand, counting down.
CAAAGTTCCCTAAACTGCAAGAGGGCTGAAAAAATAATATTTATTCATGAAAAAAAGTTATTTTTTACTAAAATTGTGGCTAATCACCACAAACTAATTGCAATTTCATTTTTTAATTTCAGATCGGGACTTACAACGAAGAAAGACGCATCAATTTTGATATTCCAAATATGGAGAATTCGTTTTGTAATAACAATAACGACAAATCGTTTTGTGAGAAATGCCAGTCTTTGGAAACTGTACCAATTCCTTATGTCTTAAAGCCTGGATCAAAACAAATAATTTTGATCCTCGCGATTCATAATGATATGATCGACCCTTTTCAGTGTAGTTCCTCGATTCGCATAGCAGAAAGTGTCGATTTTATAGAAGCGTCTTTATATGCTATAAAAACCTCCAGAAATCCCGATTTAGGTTTAACAATTGTTGATTCGTGTATCCAGCCATTGTTAACCATAGAAAAACTACTAATGATTAATTATACTGATGTTATTGGAGTTATAGGAGGCTTTTTCAGCTTGACCACAATACCAGCGGCTCAAGTCTTAACCCGGCTTCAAAAGCCTCAGATTAGCTATGGCGCTGAAAGTCATATCTTGTCTGATCGTTCAAGGTTTCCATATTTTCAAAGAACTGTCGTTTCGGTCGAAGAAACGACACAAGCAATAATTCTACTTTGTAAAAAGATGAACTGGAAATCAATCAATATAATTTACAATGAAGAACCTTACGGTATCTCTGGTCGGGAGGGTATTATCAAATATGCAAAAATTTATGATATATGTATCGTGAATGATATTAAGGTAAAGTTAGGCGAAGAACAGTTTCAGGCGTATTTAAATAAACTTCGGAAAACGAGTAAAGTGAAAGTTGTAATTACTTTTCTTCTACGACAAAGTCAGGAGAAATTTCTGTCGATATTAAACGAAGATCTTGAGAAAAACGAATTTATTTTCATCGATTCGTACGGACTCGGGGAATCTCATATTCCCACGAAATTAAAAAACCATTTTGAAAGTCAGTTGATTATAGACTTTAACAAACCAACAAATGATAAGTTTTTGGAATATTATGCCAATTTATCAAAGAATGACATAGACAAAAATCCATGGTCTAAAAGATTCATCGAAGAAAATAAAAATTGTCGTTTTGAAGGTAGTTTTCATTCAGTTTCAAAAACGAAATGTGATTATAAATATAAAAACTCGGTGTCTGTTTATCACGATCTTCTAATCCAATCATTCTATGCCTTGATTAACGGAACTGCCAATTCAGAAAATAAAAACGCTCAAGAAATATCCGAAGAGATCCGCAGAATCAAACTTGATATTTCAGGCGAAAAACAAAGACTTTTTGACGACTCGGGTAACATCAACCCCAAAATCAAACTGTTTGCTGTAAGGAGGGTGAAAAGTATTGTAAATGGAATTGCAACTTACGAAACGGTAAGATTATATTCATATTTACTTGGTAAGCACCAACCCAAGTTTGGCACAAGGCCATTTTTCTTTGATATTATATTTACTTGGTAAGCACCAACCCAAGTTTGGCACAAGGCCATTTTTCTTTGATATTATATTTACTTGGTAAGCAC
>JAUZSX010332215.1:0-24280 GCA_034780655.1 Idiosepius hallami | reverse complement strand
CGCCTTTCTCCTAGTATCATCCTTATGAATATTCGAATGTTCATGGGGTACCGGCTCAACCAGTATAGGGTGAATGCCGTTTAAAAAAAAAAAAAAAAAGAAAAGTGTAACATATGCGCTTGTTGAAAAATAGTATGGTGGTCAAAGAAGTATTAAAATGATTTTGCCCATACATTCTTTTCTTTTTTCCCCCTAATATTAGGCAAGTTTGAAAAATCTAGACCTATGGGTCTGCAGCCTAAACCGGGAGTCGACATTAAAGGTATCCTAAATGTAGTAATTAAAACTTTCACTGCCACTCATTCGCCTACTGCTCTCCACATTCGGTCAGCAATTTTTTTAAAAGAGAATATCGTATTCCAACCTACATATTTTGTTACACAGAAAACTACGTTTTACAGCATTCAATTTTCATCTACTCGACTCGCAAACATTGCAATGCCACATAAAATTTAATGTATGATAGAACAGTTAGAATTTAGAGAGTTTTTTTTTCTTTTATAAATGAGACGTTCATACGCGCGGTATGCGAAAAACGTAGGTTTCCGTACTTAGCCAGGTGGAACAATAAACACGAATATCGTAGTTAGCAGCAAAAGTGTTAAAATTCTATGAGCCTTTCGCTTTATTGTAGTTTTTATACTTTAAGTAAATTGTTTATAGTATAGAAATAAATAAAACATGATAAATCACGTATTTCAATAAAAAATAAACTATTTAAAAATAAAGCCCAGCATTATAAACTAATAACTTGATCTGAATTCAATTTTAATAGAATCCTATTTTTTTTAATCGTATTATATTCCTTGTATTCAGGATTTGGATTATAAACAATTTCTTTACTTATATCAACATAAAACACAATTCTTCAATGGCTCTGAGTTTAGAAGAAAGAATAAAATATAAATATAAGATTATAATAGCTTTTTAAGTAGCCTTATTATGAATCTACATTACAATAATGTTTACATTAGTGTTTTTGAGTGAATAGCCGTGAACACAGGTGTCAGGTGCCTGTACCTTGATCAAGTAAGAATTCTATAGAATACAATAGAATGTTCTCAGTAGCAAATTTTAGAAAATAGATACGTTCTAAAGAGAAAAGTATAAGGCAAACCAACCTTAAAGTCCGAAATAGATGTTTGGAATACATATTAAACCTGAATTTTCTTTTAAGTTACTCAGACTTCTACTCTCATATTCAGTTTTATCTTTCTAACGTTTTGATCGTTATGCTTTCTGGTCTTCCTCCAGTAATAATCGAAATCTGAAACAATTTTTTATTATTATTAATTTAAACTATGGAGGTAGTTTTTTTTTCTTTCAAAATTGAACCCATCACCTCTAAATGAATGTCAATTCAAACTTATACACACTGACTAATAGGGCCACTAAGCCATGTATGGGGGAGGCAGTCGGACTTCGGAATCGTAGTACACCGGGTCGAATCCTAGCCGTTCCATTAGTATGGCAAGTGGACTAATACGCTTGGGAAAGATATGAACCACCGCATTCCCTACAGCTATTGGTTAAATAGTGCCAGTTGAAATCTGGCGCGGGATAGTCTTTCTTTTAAGCTTTGGTTGGCAATCCACTCCGTGATGGTGTCACGATAAAATTACTATGATATAGGACTGGCGACTATGTCATTACTAGTCATTTGAAATTATGTTTAGCCGGGTTTGGGAAATTCATAACGGCGACTACGGTTGACTGATTATGATTATGAGACAATAATCAATTTGGTCAACGCTGAATGTCACTCACTCCCAGTTACGTCTTTTTTTCCCAATAAAGACTAAAAATGCCAATGGACATTGGACATGCCCTAGAGCTTTAAATATGCGATTCTCAACCAAGGGGGTGCATTAAATATTTTTGGTGTTCCACGGGCAAAATATCTGGTGCCCCAAAGCTATGAAGAGGTTCATCGAGAGAAAAAAAATCGAGAACCATTTTAGATTTTAAAGAACTATGCAATGCACTCAAAATCACACTTAGCATTTTCTAGTTTGAGACACCGAACAAAAACATTTCTAGAATATTTAGAAATTAAATAATCGAATTTTAGTTTAGAATCATTGTAATTCTGAGAAGAAAAAGTACCAAAATGCTTTGAATTTGAAGAGATTTAAAAAATACGTACATACTGTTATGCTGACACTTGTTTTTGTCTTATATCACAAAATATTTGATTTAACGACCTGCCAACCTTTTCTGGTTATTTAAGGTTTCATAGGTTTTAGAGAGAATTTTGTTTTATTTATTTAATATTTTTATTGTTGTTAAAATAAATATAAATTGTGAACAAAAGGTATCAGAATATTGTCCTTTGTTAATTTTTTTTTCATGTTTCGGCCGATGCAACCTGCTTTCTTCAAGTAATCAAGCTTTGGAATATTCATGACGTAATCTTTCAATCCTATCCGAAAGGGAATAATAGAACATATTTCAAAGGGTTAATCCATCTCCTGTCATGTTTAACAGAAATAAAGAATTCCAATCGCCCTCTTAGGATTGAATAGAGGGGTAAATCCAAAGTTCTATAAAAGCTCCTGGTTATACAAGGATTCTCGAATTCAATCAACTGAAGGTCGTATGGTTTAGCAGCCAAAGCAACCCGAAAATTCTATTAGTGTGTCGGAAATGTGTATTCATTTCTTAACGATATAGTAAATATCGCAGTATAAACTATTTGTCCTTTGAAATAAGAATTATAGTAGAGAGAATAACTTTTGCACAGCTTTGATGGAAAAACTACCAGAGAGCACAGACACAATAATTGCACACAGAACAGAATTCTCAGGTAATGATGACAACTGTAACGCTGAAACCCAATCCTCACAAGTGAATAGTACTTACTTCAATCAAGTACAGATTACACTTTTATATAATGCGTTTAGATAGATTAGCGATTAAATAATCCAGTCATCCATCGCAATTTGATAATTCTGAAAAATAAGCGTTTTAAAACAAATCCCAAAATTATTCAGGTCAAAGCAGTCAAATATTTCCGTCCCTCATTCATGTCGATCATAAACTCACTGATGTTGACAATTATTTCACGGTCATGACGCACTCAGCTAAGCAAAATAATTGAATTGTCAAGATTGTAGTGTCCTGGGTAGGGAGGTGGAACTGATAAGATTTCAACTCAAGAGCATAGCGGCAGGTTTTTTTTTTCTTTTCGTCGGTTATCTCTCAACGATGTTCGTTAAATCCATCAGGGGACACCTACACAGTGAAATCACTTTTAGTTTTTCATTACGACTGATAAAGTTACGCTTGCTACGATGTTACACTTTTTTTTTTAAAATATTGAATCATTCTTTTTTGTTTTTATTTGACATGGTTTAAGTTTCTCCAGTATATTTATCGACTCTATTTAAGAGATAACCAGCCTGAAGTAAAAAAAAAAAAAAAAAAAATGCTATATAAATTGATATAAACCTATAATATGTGATATAAACCAAATCTAATTTCATAAAACAATTTCAAAATGAATTAACGATTCTTTCGATATTGATAAAGCATTTTTTAAAAAGAGAAGACAAGCTCACATAATTAAAAGTAGAATTAACATCTCGTCATTTATACATTATGTTTAAAGAAAAACTCACAAATAAAGTTATTTAAGCAGAATTATTTCAAGAGAAAACGTTATCCAAGCTAGATCAGTTGGTCTAATCATTTATTTGGCTGACCAGGGTACCATTGACACATGTGCCATATAGGTTTTTTTTTCTTTACCAAATTCACCGTCTGCCAGGACTTTGAGCTGAATCTTCTTTGAAATCAGAGTTGTCCTTCACCTAGAGGAGTTGCTCAGGGCAATTGAAATTGAATGTATATATGGTGTCTAATTATGTTGCAATGATTTGGTTTTACATATTGTAGTTGAAAAATCAGCAGCCTCGGCAAAAATAAGTCTCGCAATAACCAATCAGAATGCAACAAAACGGTGTTTTTTGGCTGAACCAGACATGGCTAATCTTCATTCAAACTACATTAGATCCAGTTTAGTTACTAGGAAGTTTTAAATAAACAATAGCCCACTTTATAATATGGCTTGCATTTATTATTCGTATATTAAACCTATATTATTTTTTTTTTTACTTAAATGAAAATAATTCAAAGTTTAAAAGATGGCAATCAATGCATTAACTTACTTAAAAGAAACTTACCAGAAATTACCCTAATACATAAATGGGTCACAGATCACTTATACCATTTTTTCTCAACATTTTTTGAACATTCAATTTTACACCCACCTCTAAATTTGAATTACATTTTAGCAAATCATTGTGCTAGAAAAACAAACATTTTGCTCAATGCATTTCCAATAGAAATATTTATATTCATGAATGTGATTTGGATTTATTGTGTGAAAAATGAAATTGCAAAAGAGAAGAAAAAAAGTTTTCATACTACTAAAAAAAGGAGGAAGATGAAATTGGCAATATTTAGTTGTATGTATGGTTTTCTGTTGGGATATAATTGTTTAGCAAATTGTGAATTAAATTTAGTCCTTGATTCATTCATTTAAAATTAAGTCTACTTGAAGTAGTGTTATTTAAATATACACTAGTTTTATAATTAATTTTAAATATATAGATTTCTTTTTAACATATTTCTTGTTGACTGCATTATATTTGATTTTCTTATTCATATAAGAATATAGAAATCTAATTTTTTTTTAAACATAGTAATTTTGAAATGAACTTTTCCTCTGTGGTACATTGTGTTGCGAGTGTGTATAGACAACTTTCAAATTGAGAGAAAATTGATAAAAATGTTTTTTTTGTTTTTTTACTAACGAATCCAGAAGCTACAAAACCAGTTAATATAATTACTGATATTGTTCCAGATTTCATGAGCACTAATATTAATATCATTTATTCTATTTTGTTTATATCTTAGTTGGTTTCAAACATTAAAAGATTTAAAATAAACTAAAAAGGACTGTGGAAAAGGTTTTTATGGTAAATTCTGAATAAAATAAACAATAAAAAAAGGGCTTATAAAATCAAAAGATTTTAACAGATTTTTTTTAATGATCTAAGAATTGGATTTTTGTGTCATTCTTGGTTTAGGATAATAAACTGAGTAATTTGTAAAGACAAAAATAGAAGCTGTATATTTAATTTATTGCAGTTTTAATGATTTTCTTTTAGCTTATATGCAAGAAAAAAAAATCAAATTAAACTTTTGCCTAAACTATTTTACATCATAAGAATAGTGATTTGTTAAATGTAATTAGAATTTCCATAATTCCTAAATAAATGTAGTGCAGTAGATTCCTTCTCATCAAGAATCCTGTTCAGAACAAGAATAGGTGTTGATACTTAAACAATGTAAAGTTATATTTAATTGATTTATAATAATTGCTAGAGTTCATTTTAACCAAAGACTGCAACAAGATGCAAGATTGATTAGATACATGGGCTGAAATTGAAGAAACAAGAAAAAGGAACAGGTTTTATGGAAAGAACAATCAGATTTGTCAATTGAAAATAAATGGACAAAATAAGACATTAAAAAAATTTGGGTAAAAGTTTAAAAGATAATCTTGTAACTGCAGAGAGGATTCATTAATAGTTAATTTGTTTGCTATGGAAGATTTAATCTGAAAACTAATTTCCCTTAAAGGAAAATTACAATACCACAAGTCTGGAAACCCAATTAGTCCCAATAAGAAATTCTATTGAACATAATTCATTATATATAACAGTATACCGTTAATGGACAAAGATCAAATTTTAGATTATTCCAACTAATATAAAAAAAAAGAAAGAAAATTGAATCAACTGATCAAGAGATTTAGAAACAAGGTTTCATTTATTCAGTTGTGGAGGGGAAGAGGAGAATGAAGAGTTACCAGCTGATGTTTTTAGAATACTTGAATCTCACCACCATAAAACTTCCTTTATCTACCGGATTCTACAACTAAAATCTCAACAATGTAATAAGTGTTTTGGCATTGCAATGAAAATAAGTCCTTATGACTGTTAAGTGTCAAAGGGTTCATAGAATTCTGCATTTTAATAATTTCTATAAAAAGAGTGTGAAGCTGAATAATTCTTATCCAACAAAACTCTTCAAAAATTCAGAGTGAACATCTTACAGCAATATTTGACATTACTGTGCTCTACTAATTTGATCAATGCTAAATTTTAATTAGTTCATAACTAATTAATACTGTGTGAACTACAAACACTTTATGCATTTTAATTAACCTAGAATATTTTTCTTTTACTTGAACTAAATTTAAAGATTCCATTAACTTTTTTTTAAACCCTTACCAATTTTTATTTCGAATTTGCAAAAAGCCCACTCTTCCAATCAGATTGGTTTACATAACATAAGCTAAATTGGGATATATTTACTATAAATCAGGAGAATTCAAATGGGAAGATCAGCTCACAATTATCTTAAAATTAAATAAGTACTTTTTTGATATGTTCAATCATAGTGAAAAGTTCAATATAGATTCAAAGATTAGAATCCTGTTATTTTTCTTTTTAAAGAAAAATATATAAAATGTAATTGATAAAAATGAATCCAAATTTGCTTTTGTAACACCAGGCAACTTCTTATTTAATGATTCATTACATTATTATACACTAAACCAACAGCATGGGAATAATTGGGTGTAGTGGGTAGTTAAAAAATATAGTTGGTATCTTCTTTAATATTAGTCTGTTATCAGATTAATGAGAATTATACAGTTCCAAAGTTGGTTAATTTAAACTAAATTAGATATCTACAAAGGGATAGTTTCCATTGAAAAGTTAATTATTGCTGGTTGCATATTTCAGATAGTTTCCAATAAAATGATTAAAAATATTTTTTTTTCTTTTTAGAAACGAAAAGATCATTACAGTAAAAAAAAAAGAAAAAAGAAAAGAACCAATCCATATAAAGACTTCCATAATTGCTCAGTATCATTGAAGGTCAGACCATTTAACAAATACAATAGTTTAAGTGTAGATGTATTCGGTGATGAATGAACGAATCCATTATGATAAAAGCAAATGGATAAAAATACAATAGCAATAATATATTAATGGAATCTACAAGACAAGAAGGAAGGAAGAGCAAAGAAAGCCTATGCAAGTAAGAGGTTTAAATTATACAATTCAACTAGGTGTTAACAAAAAAAGTTCTATATAAGAAGTCAAATGGTTAAAAGAAAAGCTTTGGAAGACAGGACATATTATATGGAAATTTACTCGCCGACAATCTTAAAAAACAAACAAAAAAAACAAAAACTGTGTTGCCAACTAGTAGATACATACTGTCAAAAATATTTTGACAGTATGTATCTACTACTTGCAACAGACTTACAAACTAAAAATCCTAGCCACAGATTTTTGTTAGTTATTAAACTTTAACTGAACTCAATCTTATTAATTTTATGAGAAAAATTTAAACATTCAAAGAAAATATTTAAGAGCCTAGAAATGATCATAAGTTATTAAATACTTGGTAGCTTGAAAATTACCTTAAATTCTTACACAACATGAAGCCAATTTCATTTAAGTCAGTTGTAAATTCCAGCCAAATATGACTAAAAAAAAAACAAAAATGAATCTAAATATCAAATGTTAACAAAGAAAGTTTTAAAGCTGCTGCAGTAATATTAGTTCAATATTTAACCAGAACTGGAAAACTTCAACAAGTAAATCTAATTTTAAGAAACCTCAAACTTCCAACAAAGGTTAGAAATAATGGATTTCTAGTAAGAAATTTATATTTTGACAATATTTCTATTCTTTTATGATTTAAATTTAAAATTTTACATTAGTATTTTCATACTAGTATTATTGCCCAGCCTTGCTGGTATGAGGAGGATTTAGTCACTCAGAGTCATTATATTAGAGGAACATATTAAAGCTAGAATAAAGGTGTGTCTTTTGTCTTATGTCATCAGGGCTGATATATCGGCCTCTTAGGATCCAAAGAACTAAAATAAGAAAACTGGCGAAAATTACTTTAGTAAACTGCAGCTATACCGACAGTCCAATGACCAATGTAGCCCCCACAGATATTACAGGCCTGCAATAATGTTTTTACAAGTTTGACCACTTAGGAGCTATTTTCGTGGCTCAAAACCAAATAGAATATATTCCACAGGTCTGAATATCAAGTTTTAAGTCTCCAGAAGAAAAATTCAGTTTAAGACCAACACAAAATTAAAGTCACTGTTATGTATACATAAGATATTTGAAGCCACAACAAAAATAAATTTTAAGTCACTTATTTGCCAAACTTGTTTACGTTGTTGTAAAAAAATTTATGGGAAAATATCAAGTAATATTTTCTTACTTTTCAAAAACTTCACGCATCAAATTCTTTAGCATATGGAGTGAAAAAAGTTAAACCACTTAAGTATTATGGTAGAATCTTCCAAAATAAAAATTAAAAAACCCTTGAAGAAAATATTCTTTTAATGATTTTGATCACTCATTGAACTCGTTTTATGAACTAAATGGAACTTACAGCTAAAACTAAATAAATGAAGTTCAAATCATACAAAAGAAAAGGTAAGAAAAAAAAAAAAAGACTTGTTTCAAGTTGATAATATTTTGATTTTCCTGAATTCGTTGACCTTTACTGGATTGCAATGTAGCAAAGTGTGCTGCAGAGAGAAACATTTAAAGAAAGACTTTTCAATAGAAACATTAAAAATAGCTTTTGTAAGTTTTATAAATGTTCAAACAATCAGTTTTGCTTAATTCAATTTGCATTCACCAAGAATATTTAGGTCACAAACTAAACAAAAACCAGACACAAAAATCAATTCCTTATAAGATAACATACAGGGAAAAAAATTAATTTTTCGTATTCATAATTGAACTGCACTTTCCAAACAGAATGTTAATACCAATAATTAAAAGAAAAAAAACAAACTTTTGGTATATTCATATTAATTATAAAAATGAATACTTGACAAGATTGTTTTGTTTTAAATATGATACAAGTATACTAATGATTATCTAATCAATTATATTCAATTTTTGTAAATTACACTCCAATAGAATAATTTTTCAAATTAAGAGTAAAAAAAAGTATTAGTCATAGACATTAAAATTACAAGATATTTGGTACCCTTTCATATATTTATAGGCAACTGTCAAAATTATGATGAAACAAACTTAAAACAGGTTTTGTTTAATAGCATAAACTAGTTATATTCCTTTCAAATAATATGGCACATTTAACATACTCAACTAATGCATTTCAATTTTTAATGGATCCAGATCCACCAGCCTCAGGATTTTTAATCCCTCAACACTCACAGAGTATTTCAGTATGGTGAAATTATCATTAAAAATATGATAAAGAATGTTATTAAATTAATCCAAGTCTATATTAAAAGGAGAATAAGCTGGTTACCTAAAAACTAAAAGTTGCAAACTAGGTTACTATTTTTTCATGAGGTTTAGCAATAGATAACTATAAAAAAAAATAGTGCCTGTTTCATCTACATTATTCTTGATTTTACAAACTGACCAAAACATTTTACCAGATTTAGAAGAAATGAAATTGAATTTTTTTTAGATCAAATGAATTTTATAAGACAATCAGAACTGATGAGGATATTTAAAAGAACAAAATATTTTAGCTACACCTTGTTTTATTAAAGATATTTGTTCGGATCATTAGGGAATTAGCCATAACATTTCTCAGTTAAAAGCATTTTTTAAAATAGCTTCGGGTTAAATAAAGAATATTTTACTATTCGACAAATATCTGTTTCGAAAAAAAATCTATTTAAAAAAGAAATTTACATTTTTTTTCCAAGTTATGGAATTCAATCAGTAAAGTTGATGCACTTGAACGTGATAATTAGACGTTCATAAAGATAAATGCATTGGATTTATGGTGGTTAGTCTGCCTCTTTAATTTTATTTTCTTACAATATATTACTGGACGAAAAACAGCTTCACTTTCAAGTTAATCTTTTGAACCCTGACTTATTAAAATTAGTAGTCACCCAGAGCAGTTATATTAGAGGAACATATCAAAGCCAACATTGATGTGTCCTTATTTGCCTTGTTTTCAGGGCCGACATATCGGCCTCTTAAGGTTCAAAGGAGTTAAGAAATTTTTTAAAAGTTATAACTTTTGGGTCTTTCTGGATCAATCTTACAACTAACTCAATTTTAAATGTTCGATGCTGTAGATTGGAAAAAAATTAAGCTATTTCAAATCTAGGAAAAGATTTAGTTAAGACCAGTAAAGAGTAAAACTTTTTTTTAAAACTTTTGAAATGTTTACGTTGGCGAAGGGAAAAGTAGCAGTGACTCGTAAAAAAGAAATAAAGCATCATTCTCCTTTTAAAGCAGAAAAAAATGAAAGTGAAAAAGCAGCTGGTTTGGTTGGCCAAGACTATTTGGCTCCTCTTTCCCCTCGTCTCTCTTTTTTTTTTAATAAAATAAATTGAGAAAGAGAGACCAAAAAGAGGAGGAGAAAAAAATAGTGACGGGTGCGGATTAAAGAGGCAAATAAAAAGTAGCCTAGAAAGAGTTGCCATTTGCCAAGTGCGTGTGCACAATCAGGTGACCCTTAGTTAAAAGGCTGCAGGGAGAAAGGAAGGAAGGAAAACACGTGGAACGAATAACTAGATATAGGAAAAATAAACGGGATGGGGCTGAAAAAGGAAAAAAAAACAAAAAAAAAAGATTCATGACTCAGATTAACCCTTTTCCCAGAGGGAACTGGTGACCTAAGGTTAAAAAAAAAAGACGTCTATATATCGGCCTTAATGTTGTCTTATAGAACGAACAACTCTTAATGACTAGTTGGTAATTTTGCTAAGTCAGGGTTCAAAAGTTTAAAAAAGTTTTCTGCCCCAGCCCCACTCCAAATAAATATCGTGGCTAATAAAAAGATTGCGAGGAGGCGGTTTCAGTCTTCAATAAGTTGCTCTTATAAAAATGTCTTCACTCCAAGCTATTTTAAGTTAAAATTAACATCAAAAGCTATTCTAGTTTAAGATTGTAACTTGTTAAGGTCGTAAAAAGTGGTTACGTGTCGTAAATTCAGCATGTTTTTAAGCTAAATAAATCCATTATTTCTGAATAACTTTTTTTCCAGAAAGATTAAGAAAAAAAACTAAATTTTATATTAAAAGCAAATACTTTTTTTTATAATTTTTAGTAGAATTTTAACGAATTTTATACTTAAAACCCACAAGAAAAATAATTATATATGTTCAAATTTCGGATTTCAAAGCCCCAGTGATTATAACTGCGTTTACAACGCTAAGATATTTATGTCTTGCTATACGAGAGCGCGGATTAAGATGAAAATGTCAGTGATAGAGATTAAAGTAAAAAAAATCTTCGTTCTTTCATTGACTTGAGCTTAACTATAAAAAAAAAACATGGTGATGGTGATTAGGTCGAAGGAGAAGACTGTATTTTCTGTTTTGTTTCTCTGGTCTGAGTTCATTTTGCGGCTTGGCAGAAGCTCATGTACTTTAAAACTTTAGAAAAAATTAAATAACGTCATAACCAAACTTATCAAAATGACCACCATGTCACTTAGAGTCGTTCTATAAGAGGATCATATTAGTGTCGACATATCGGCATTTCTTCTTTTGCCTTGGGTCGATATATCGGCCCTTTAGGGCTTAATGGATTAATTATAAATGGCGAATAATGTTAATTTCAATACAATATGCGCATCATCTCAATCCTCAAAAGAGTAAAAAATGTTTTTTTTTTAAAAAAACTAGCGGTCTAAGTCCAGAATCGTACAAAAAAAATAAAATAAAAAAGATGTGAGTTTAGGTAAAATGTCAAGAACAACCTAGCTTACAAGTAATTTGACTCAAACTGATTATATTCTGGTTTTAGTTATTTAAAAATTAGATTTTTTATGGAATGGTCAAATAAAAAAAAAACCAAAAACTTTGCTCTCTTAAATAGGCGCACATGCGACACCGAACCGACCACCGGTCTGCCGGGCCGGCACCTTGCGTTAAGCTCTACGCTCTCCCTCTGCTAGCCGCACTTGGTCTAAAAAGAAATCTTAACATTTAGATGCGAAAGATTTGAGGAAGAAAAATGTGGAGGGGGGATTCTGTTTTCATACTGATAATTTAAACAAGAAAAAAAAAACTATTGTTTTAAATTTTCTCTCAACTTGAAAAATGTAATTTTGTTTAACAGAATACAAAATAAGGTTATCCCAGTTTTTTTTTTTGTTTTTAACAAGCGAAAAATGAAAATAGTCATTTACTTCAATTACGTGTATTATTAGGGAAATATTTTTATAATTGACTGATAATAAAAGAAATAAAATATACGTTTGTTCGACATTTATTTTTACTGATTATCGATTATCCACCCATTATCAATTTATTTTATAAGCAAAATGAAAAGTAATATTAAAATAGTGTTGGTCTTAAAAATATTTCAGTGGTTGAATTTATAATTTAAACAGAAGTTTATCTATCAGGGGACAAAAAAAGCTAGTAATATAAATAGAGAATATTCACCGAATAATGTCTATATAACGAAAGAGGAACGCTTCAAATGTTATAAGAGAGATACCGCCGCAACATTTAAGTCAACCAACCACAAGTTTAGCAAAAATGGCGGCTAACTTGAGACATTATTCGATAGAGAAAAGCACAAATTTAGAAAACCCTCAATAAAATGAAATACCTAGTTTGATTGACAAAGTAATAATACTATGATTTTTATAATTGGCAGCTCTTCGTAATATTTAATCAAGTCTTTTTGGTTGTCATTCAGTCATACGAATAAGCAGATTGTAAATTTCGAAATAAGTATGAGATTACTTTTTTCCCCAAACTAATAAGTTTAAATGTTAAGAAATTTTAGTGTTGGAAATAATGCAGAGGTGAATTTGGGGTTGAAGAGAAACATGAGGGCCAAGTTCGAATGACATGTGTTTGTTCTAACTAAATCTATTTACGACAAATGATTTTTTTTTAATCAGCAGCAGCCAGTAACAATTTCCTTCTGTGGAATAAATCAATTTAATTTTTTTTTTAGAATTGTGCTACTGCTACAACAGGAACTTTTACAAAATCCCAAGAATTTAAGTGAAAAACAAGTTTAAAAAAAAAAAACAAAAACAAAGAAAACTGATTTTATACATTTCGACAGTAAATCGCCGACATGGTGACCAAGGGGAAATGAGATTTTCCTCTAGTAGTTTAATAGAATGCACACCTGAGTGAGTAGTTGGTCTTTTTGCTAAATCAGGGTTCTAAGGATTAAATTTAATCTTTTATACAAGAGGAAATAAAAGAAGTTTTGAGGTAGGGAATTCGATTGAAAATAACCTTAAAATATAATTCTATACAAAACTGAAGTCCAATTAAACAATTAGTATAACATGAAAATGTCATTTCTGCATACCAAATTATCAAGGTTTTTTCCTTTAAAAAAATCTATTAATGAAAATGGGAAAATATTTTAGTTTCTTTGATGGCGCCCATACAATTTTCAAATGCCAACATGGCGACGTTGTTGGACTTCAACTCTTCAGTTCCACGCACTAATGCCGAACATTAAAACACACACACACACACAACTAGCCAGGATTTATAGTCAATTCTGAAAAAAAAAAACCTCAATATTAATGCAAAATAACCAAATATACAATATTTCTCGCGATTTTGTTTATTATTCAATACACGAATTATGTAAGCTGTTTTTTTTTCACTGGTTTAATAGGAAAATGTCCAAATCTTATGTATGGCAAAGGGGTTGGTGAGGTAGGCCAAATTAGACAAAATCTAAAAATTAGTTGATGAATCTAAACCAGAGTCCCATAAAACCCTTTAAATAAATGTGACTAAATTTGAATAAGCTTAACATAAATGTCTAAAAAAATTAAAGTAAATGGTGAAATGACAGACAAGAGCACAGAGCATTCATTCATTAGTGTAGAATTTCTACACTGCAGAAAGAAACTGAAGTGAAGTGATATTAAAGTGGCATCTGTAGTTATAAACTACTATTCACTAGTAGTAGTAGTAGTAGTAAGGAGTTTACTCACTTGCCGGTAGTAAAAAGCATTTATCTTTAACAATTTCTTTACTTAAAATCTAAATTATAAATATCTTTTTCTCGCCAAGAAAAGTCAGTGTCTTTTTCATAAATTTCGTTCAAAATTAACGTAAAAAAAAATTTAATTTCACAACTAAATCAACATTGGATGATTATGGTTAGCACAAATGTAAACATTTATTTTACTGAAAAAAAATAGATTAAGAATTAAATTTTTTATTGAGACAAGAAAAACATTACTTTTACTTCGATAAAAATACTTCTTGCCACTATTTTTTAAATTAACAATAAATACATAATAAACGTAAACTTAAAGTAAAATCATGACTTAAAGCCCTTAAACATTTAGAGAGCAATCGAGAAAATAAGAATTTAAGATTATTTTCCTGCATTTATAGCACAAATTAAAATAAATTCATTTTTAACAATCATGATGTTGTCAATATGGTCTCAAGTTTTATGTGACCTTTTTCTTCTTTTGATGCAACAGGTTGTGTTCGAGTTTGTGCATGCTTATTTTGATTCGAGGATTTGCCAATTGTAATTCGTCTTCAAAAAAAAGTAATCAAAATATAGACATTTATCCAAATAATCATGAACAAACTGAATTGGAACAAAATATAAAGAAACAAATGGCATATCAAATTAAAAATAAGAAATTTTAAAAATATATTTATAGTTTAGCGTTGTTTGTAACACAGTGTAGAAGTTAGTTTCGTAAAATCCGGTCAAATTATGGAATTAAACAAGGAAAATTATCAAATATTCAATTAACTTCATCTTATAGTGTTTTGTTAATGTAGAAATTAAGGAGTTTCAAGCAAGCTGAAAATGAATATTATTTCTTGGTGATGCAAAGGACATTTTTTTACAAAAATTCTTGATGTCAAAATGCGTAGAAAAATATCTGAACTGGTAGGATTTCCAGGTATTTGTATTAAATTTAATAGTCACCTTCTTCACCCAGTAACTAACATCTTTTAAACTATTGTCATCTGTATTATAAGTAAATAAAATAAACAAATAGAAAAAGTGAACTTTTGATTTGCAGAGAAATCATTGGAAAACAAAACAGGACTTAAAAAATCTTGAAATTTGTTTTAATTTGTGGCAATAAGTCTGAATACAAAATAAAGTTTTCTAGCAGCGAAATTGAGCTCAGAAAAATTTGGATTTTTTTCTTTTGCAATTTTTTTTAAGAGCAAGAAATAAATTGTCAAAAAAAAAAATGAAGCTGGAAATTTTCTTAAAACAATTTTTTTATATAGGAAAATAAAGATTGTAACAATGGAGAATATAATAAGAGCGACGACCAAATAGTCTTAATTTTAGATTTTTTATTAACAGAAATGTTACTTGCTTTTGTTACACATTTTAAACTTATTTGTTTAATTAGAGCTATAAAAAAATTTAAAGTCAGCAGCAAAAAAAAAAAAAAAGTTAGGAAATCTTAAGATTTCAATGTCATTGCCGCTTTATTATTTTTTTTAAAACTTTGCTTAACACTTTCCTTTGTTCGTTTCTGATATTTGCATTTGATAAGTTATTTTTTTTAATTTTTTTTTTATTAACTATTAAAAAAAAATTGATAGCTAGAAAAGGAGGAAAATGGGGAGTGTTGACGGATTTATTTTTAATGTCCAAATACTGATATCTAACAAACTAGAAAAAAAATCTTAATATTCCCGTCAAATGTTTGTTATGAAATATTTGTTAGATTTCAATATTTTTCAAACGACACCCCCGCATTTTATGAAAATTACCCAGCCAGAATTGAAAAATAAAATTTGTTCCTAAAAAAAAAATGCAGCAGCAAGAAGGATGAAGGACTAGTCCAAGTTTTATATTTTATTTTTTTTATATATATATATAAAGCAGAGAGGAGGCACAGCAAATGTCTTTTTTTAAGTTATTGTGGATCTTGTAGAAAAGCTAGAAGTAATGCTTTCGCCTTTAAGTCTATTCTTTCTCATTTCAGAATTGGAAAAAAATATCAGCAAGAAAAAGTCGAGAAAGAGGAGAGGAAGCAAAAAACTAAAAAAAAATTTTTTTACAAGTATTTAAAAATATATTTTTCAAAAAAAAAAAAAAAAAAAAAAACTGTACGTAGCGTATTTTTAGGACATTTTTTGCCAAAGAAAAAAAAATCGGTCTTTCTTTTACAAAACTGGGACCAGGGGAAAAGGAAACCATTTTTAAGTGTTTTATTTTTCTTTCTTCAATCTCGAAAGAAAGAAATGAAAGTAGTATTATATATAAAAAAAAACAGATACTCTTATATTCATGTCATTATCCAGCATCTCGTTTTTATTATCTACTTTCACAATAAGATTGCCATGAAAAGGCGATGTGCCACACACAGGGAGGCCGTTATGGGGAAACAAGAGGGTAGGGAGAAATGTATTGTTCTTAAATTAGGGATTTTTATAAATCAATTAATAAAACCTCTAAATACATTAAAGGTATTAGAAGTATTCTAACAAAAATAAGGCCTAACTGTAAAAAAAATTATATATAAGCATTACAAGTAGCAGAACAGTCTTTTTTTTTTTTTTCGCTTATTTTAACTTTTTAAAGTTTGTAGTATACATACATGTTTTGTTATTTTCCGAGCAGATTATTTTTTAAATATGTGAGGGAGGGAAGAATTAATGACTTGTGCCTTAAAACGATTTTTTGGTACTCCTGGTGGAAGGAGTTCCGATTTTAAATTTTCTTTTTAATGTTGGACCCAATACAAAATTCAGGGTTGATTTATAGCAAGGTTTCAACATTAAAAAGACAAGTTAATATTGGAACTCATTAAACCAGGAGTAACTATTTTTTTTTTTAAATCAAAGTTTTACGGAAGTTTTTTTTTTTTTAGGTGGGCAATACTGTAAACAAAAAAACAAAAAAAAAACTAAAAGCAATTGATGATAGCATGAATGATCTTTTTACAGCATAAAAAGAGGAAAAAATTTATTGGGTACAAAAATACTGGGGATTTTTGTATTTCCTTAAGATTTTTCCCCCTTCGTTGGTCAGCTGGGGTTTGATCAATCACAGATTGTTTTTAAGAAAATGGGATTTTTTTCGCCAAATACAGGTTTTTAAAGCTTTCCAATGGTATAAAATTATGAATTCTAAGTTTTATCCCCTCTTATTTGATATTTAAAGCTGCTGTGTCCAACCTTCACATTAGAAATGACGATGATGAAATAAACGACATTGGAGAAGAATTTACTTCACTTCAATGCATTACTTTCAAGATAAACCGATCTTTTATACAGATTCAGTTCCTATAAACTATCTACCTTATATATTAAATCGCTTGAAATCCAGTTCTAATAACACATCAGATTTAGTTCTGAAACAAAGGAGTCTCAAGAATGGTGACATTAATACATTCTTCATCTTACTTTTCTCACCCTAAAAAACTCAATTTGAGGAAGTTAGAGCTCATAGTCAAGATTTTTTTTATATAAGTAGATATAGAAAGTTTTGATCAATTCTGGTAGTTTTAAACAAAGAAAACCTTTTTAAATCGAAGAATTGACAAAATCTAATAGATTGCTAAGGAGTGAAAATAATGACTAACAGACCGCAATCGAAAAAAAAAATGGCTTATGTTTAAATATTTAAAGGATTTTTTTTTTATTTTCTTTTATTAGTTTAATTCTAGGTAATGCTTTAAGGATTTAACGATTTTTCCCCAAGGAAAGAACTAGAATACTGAACTGAATGTGCTGCGTTTTGTTTAACAAGCATGGCCGATCAACCGGCAAAAGAAAGGCCAGAAAATAAATTTTAATTTTTAGTCACCATAGGAAAAAAATTGCAAAGATTAAAGAATAGTTTAAAAATTTCAACTTTATAAATCTTTCGTCTCCATCATTGTTTTGTCATCATCATTTTTCTTTTTACAGGATTTTTTTTTCATCGTGAAAGAAGGGCTGGGGAGTGGGAAAAAAATCATAAAAGTAAAAAAAAAAAAAATAAGTAGGTAAAAAAAAAAGGGGGGGGGGAATAATGTTTGTCTTTTTAAGTCTTTTTTTTTAAGCTCAATATCCATTTTGTTCTAGGTATTCCGCAATTTTGAAGACTGCGTCGTTGACTTTGCCTTGTTGTCCGCCTTCAACACAATGGCTGATTACGACGGCCTTGTTCGTCGACTGCAGAGAGATGCCGCCTGATCCCATTTTCTTGCCATATACAGCTTTATCATTATGGCGAAGAAACGTGTATTTAACACCTCCAATGGTGATGCCATTTTCCTGAAATAGGCTGTAGTTCTGAGTGTGCATAATGTGGCCAATAGAGGCGGCCTCGGCCGAAGAAATGTCAATAACATTGTCTTCAACGGTCGTCCAAATTGAGCCATCCAAACCAATGATGCAACACTTGTCAGCGAATTTGCAACGGGATTGCAAATTTTTTACATACTCATTCCAACTCATTTTCTTTTTTTTATATTATTAATATGAAGAAAAAAAAAATCAATTTGATTTTTTTCAGCCACGAGACAAAAAATATCTGAAGAAAAAGAAAGAAGCACCTCTGTTTGATGAAATAAAAAAAAGAAAATATATTATTTATATATAAATCGGTCTTCGTGTGATCAAAAAAAAATTTTTACCAGTAAAATTTAAGATTTATCCGTGCGTAGTCTGATGAAAAATCAGAATTTGCTCTTTTAAATTCCCAGAGATCGTAGAATTCCAAAAAAAATGCCGGCTTCTTTTTAAATGAAGCTCCAGTAATTTCCGGTACTCTTTGGATGGAAGAATTTCCTCTTTATATAAATTAAATGTATAAATTTTTTTCTCTTTCTTTAAAAAAAAGAAAGAATAATTTTCCCGTTTTGTAGGTAGCCGTCTGGAAAAGGGCAGTAAGAAAAGTGTCGATCTTAATGCTAACAAGAGCAGGATAGTTTAATTCACTCACCCGTCAATAGGAAACTCCTGCCTTGAACTGAAGTCTGCATGTAGAAGCTTCTAGTTTTGATGGCAATACGAAGGTCTGAAGGTGGAGACGGAAAGGGACTAAGCACACAGACGGAGATATGAAGGGGAGGTTTTACAGTTATCTGCCCTTGATACCCATTTAATGGCCGCTAGGTGTCTCTTCACTTACTCTGCAAATTTGATTGGTCGACAAAGAACTCTAAAGAATTAGAGAACGCTTTCTCCATTCCGCAATGGCGTCGTCAGAACAATAGACAAAATTCCTTATTTTTTACCATTTTAACACTTAATTATTAGATCTCTTCATTTTTTAATAAATAAGTATAGTAAGACCAATTATTGGCTATTTCTAATAAGACCAGCTTTTATATTTATTTCTACGCTTTCGATAGTTAATTTTTAAAAGAAAAAAAACACTATTTACTACAAAATAATTCGCTTTTTGGCATTAGTGCCGGGAGTGAGTGCGAGTGCCCATCCCATCTTCAAATAATTCTCTGCAATTTTCTCCTGTAAAAATGGAAATAGCCCAATAATTTCATTTATATCATTATTTTATAAGCTAAATTTTAATTTACTAGAAAAAAATTGTATTTCGTTAATGGAATTTAATTTATCTCTAAATTTATTGAGAACCTCGCAATTTTATTTATTTATTTTTGCAATTCAATTAAAAATTATTTACAAATAGGAAAAAATCGTATTTTCAGTTTTTAAACGTTAAGAAATTGTTTGAAATGAAATTGTCAAAAGTGCAAAGAAAGCAGTGAGTGCACTCGCTCCACATTCATTAGTTTAATGCAGAACGAACGCACACACCACGACTTGTGACTAGAGAAGCCATTTAGTAGCTTCAAACTATGAAAGAAAGATGGCTTGGTAAATTATTTCACCAAAAATTCATGTCAATTCAACATTTTTATTTGCGATAGGACATTTTCTTAAAATTGTAAATCCACATACAATTTGGTTCTGTTTTTTAAAACATTATTTGAATTTATTCACACACACACACAAACAACTTCATCTATTTGCCTCGATTAAAACGAGGGGGTGGAAGCATTAAATAAAAAAAAAATAAAAGCCAGTCGTGGTCACCGTAATTAATAAAAAAATACTAGTGATAGAATTCACTGCAATGAATGCACCATTTTCATATAGCGGAATAAAATCAAATCACTTTACAGAAAAAATGTCCAGCCAGCTGATAAAATAATCGTCAAACATGACGGCAGGGGCAGCAGCAGCAGAGAGAGCACTCAACCAAGACTCCATAACCATTTTTATTTGATTTTCCTTGTTTATGAGAACTGATTATTTTAATCCAATTTTCAACTCATTTTCTTTCTGTGTATAAAATATATTTATTTAGATTGATAAAAAAAAAATTGAAATTTGTGTAACGGTTTTTATTGACTGCGTGCTACTACTACTAACTACGAACATCCGGTAGACATCTTACTTGTGGCAAAATCGCCCCCAACTATCCCAAAAACGTCTGCATGTGTTTGTCAAACTAGGGGTTGTTTTTATGAACACTATCCATTAGTTTTGGGGGTTCCTAGTGACACATCATTAAAATCATTTTATCCACCCAGCTTACCACTTACAAATTAACTTTTCACTTTCATTTAGGTAAAAGAAGGCTGAAAATTGTGTATTTTATTTTTTTACACGCCTACACTTAGTTTAAACAGACGGACATGGTACTAACTGTGCTGTGGTGTGCACACTGTACAAACGAGTGCGTTTTGCGTACGACGACACGAACACGACACAGTCGACACACTTCACAAAATTTGTTCATTTTATTTTTATTAACCCTTGAGATCTTAATAGGCCAATATATCGGCCCTCCCCTTACGACATATGGCTAAAAAGACACCAGTATTTTGGCTTTAATATGTTACTCGACTTATCAAAATTACCAAGTAGTTACTCAGAGCCATTAGAGTCTAATCTTTACTTTAACAGTAAAAATTATCATTTTTTTTTTTTTTAACCATTTTTAGTTAAACCTTTGGATCCTGACTTACCAAGTAGTTAACCAAGAGGAACTGGTGTGTCTTCTTTTGCCTTATATTATCAGGGCGGAGGGTTCTTTTTTAATTTCTTCTAATTCATTTTTATTAATCCTTTGAACCCCGACTTATCAAAGTTACCAAGTAGTCACTCAGAGCCGATATATTAAAGGAACAATGAACATATTAAAGACAAAATATTGGTGTGTCTTCTTTTGCCATATGTTGTCAGGGCCGGTATATTGGCCTATTAGGTCCTAAAGGAATGATTAAAAAAATATATTGATTTAACTGTCAAAGGTTTAAGTTATCACTAGGGTTGTGTGTTTGTGACAATATTCTTTTAAAGATTATGGTTGTTGATACTTGACTTGACTATTTTACAATTTGACCATTTCTTTTAACTTTGTAGTTTTTAGTCTGAGTTAAAATGTGACAATATTCTTAAATCACCAATTATGCTTGTCAAATCCCTAGTTATTAAGGTTTGTGACAAGAATATTCTTTAACCCTTTAAACCCTAAAGAACCGATCTATCGGCCCTGGCGACTTAAGGCAAAAGAAGACATACACACCACAATATTTCAACCTCCACTTTTGGATCCTAAATTAATAATATTACCAAGTAGTCACTCAGAGCCGTTCCATAAAAAACAAAACGTATTAGGGTCGAAATGTCAGTGTGTCTATTTTTGCCTTTCATTACTCATGCTGATATATCAGCCCGTTCACAAGGTCATTTTACATGCACTTACCCAAGTTTTTTAAATTCAGTGTTACCCTTCACCTAGATGAGACGCTCTCCCGAGTTAACGAGCCCCATCTGCCCAAGGCTGCTAAAGTGAAAGTAATGTTTTTGACTGGGATTTGAACTCGTGTAATATTATTCCAGAGCCCAAGTTTTTACCGATGCTCCACCATTGCTGACCAATTATTATCTTATTGCAATATGATAAATGAGCCAGTCATGTCATTAGAGGTCACTCGTGGTCAAGTATGACTGTCCTCCTGCCCGCCTGTGCGTGATGTCTGTTTAACGTGGGGAGACTGATACACCTGCAGTCACCACATGGACCCTTGGCAAAGGATGGCCTTGTTCCAATGGCATGGATAACCACGACAACTGGAGGTCATCCACTGTTGCAGCCTTCTTCCATCTTCTGTGGCGTTGTGTCATTGTAGACATCATCCGCCACATCCACCATTGAGGTCTTGCACTATTTAACCCATAGCTGGAGGGAAGATGGGGCTTCATACCTTTCCCAAGGGTATTAATCGACATGTTAACGTAAACGGAACAACTTGGATTCGAACGAGCATAGTATGGTTCCGAAGTCCAATTGTCTATCCACTGAGCCACGTTGACCGCCATAAATAAAAATAACAAGTGAAGCATGTATGGTCCACTGTGAGTTGCAAAGTGAACAAAGCATCAAAAAAAAAAAAAAATTAATGAGTTTGTACCCCCCACACTTAACCCCCAAAGTCCCCTAGGGGAGGGACATTGAATCGTGATAAACATGAACAAACGGTGCTGTTTCAGGCCTGAACATATGTAAATTTGAATTCAGCATCATGCAAAAGTGTTAAATAGACATAAATATCAAATTTTGGACAAATTTGATTAATTATCCTCAAACAGGGGTGTTTTTAGCTCTAAAAGAAGTCCCCTCCTCCCAGAGCACACTTAAGTGTTATCCTGAAGTACACACAAACAAAATTATAAAGAAATCAATTAATTACAACTTTTCAGAAAAGTTTTTTTTAAAAATCCAAGGCATTTTTTTTTTATTGTATTAAATACAAAACTGTGATTTTTAGCCATTTTTCCATAAAATGCACCCCAACCGGAGCAACCAGAGTTTTCCTGGAAAATCCATTCTGTTATTTTTTTTATTTATTTTACCAATATCATGTTTAACGTTTGTGCAAAATTTCAAAATATTTCAATGCATAGTTTTTAAGGAAGTCCAATTGTCTATCCACTGAGCTACGCCGACCACCACTACCGACAACAAACCCCTAATCAACAAATACATCATCTCCAAATGGAAGGAATCATGGAACACTTGCAAAAACAACAAAGCCCAATCACAAAAGAAAAAACAGAAAACAAAATCTCTAACAGAGAGATGACAAGGGAAGTGCTAAAGGCAAGGCAAGCTTATGAATAAACT
The DNA here is from genome assembly GCA_034780655.1 of Idiosepius hallami. Classification (NCBI taxonomy): domain Eukaryota; kingdom Metazoa; phylum Mollusca; class Cephalopoda; family Idiosepiidae; genus Idiosepius; species Idiosepius hallami. The sequence continues at coordinate 1,079 of JAUZSX010332215.1, read as the reverse complement.
TATCCAATGCCCTACAGACAAATTTACTTTTAGTTGACATTTGAAATCTGAACTAGTGTTCAAAAAATCTTTTTTAGAGAAAACAGATTTGGTTGTTCAAACGCTTTCAGAAATCCTCAGGTGATTAAAAGTCTCAGAGTGATTAAACATCCAGGTGATGAAAAGTCTGTACACCATAAAAGACAGAGGGAGACATCAAAACTAATGTAACAATAAAAGGGATTTTAAATCATTTGAAAAAAACTTCTTATGATTACAAAGAACAAATCTAATGAAATTAGTTAAATATACTAAAATTAAATTTATTAAAATACAAGCCAACACACTCTTACTAATAATTTAGAATTTTTTACACTGAAAAAACCCAGATAATTTTCAAAATAGAAATAAGCATGTAAACAGATTACTAAGATTAATGATGAACATTCTAAAAAAAATCAATATATCAAATGACTTTATTAAACAAAAATACAGTCTTTATGTTGTCTATTAAATTCAACAAACATAATAGGCAGAATCTAATGACTACCTGAGCTTTATTTACAATTAGAAGTTAATACAATTGGATAATATAAGCTCTTAATAATAATAAATACATGACTACAAAATTGTATATAGAGTGATTTTGAACTCAAAAGGCCTTGATTTCAATTTATCTTATTGGGTGTCTAAACTTATGCAAATTGTATAAGGACTTCTCACTTTACGTATGTTCACTTATCGCGTTTTCGGATTTAAGCAAGGTGAAAAAAAAAAAATTATCACATTAAGTGTTTAGTTCGAATTTACACGATGTCAAGAAAACCAAACTGCTCGCGACTGTTCAGTGTGGTTTAGTTCAGTTAAGCTGCCACTAGGTGTCAGTAGTTGTTCCTGCGCCTACCACCTCCTCCCTCATTGTTTCCTACTCACTTGTAGCATCAACACCTTTTACCGCATCTTTACCAAGATTTATTATTTAAATTCACATTCCGTGAAAAATCACTTAATGCCAGCCCTTCAGGAACGAAACTCTCACGTAAAGTGAGAAGTCCCTGTACAACAAAAGTTAGTTTTGACACATTTTCAAAACAGTTTTT
>JAUZSX010332204.1:0-10984 GCA_034780655.1 Idiosepius hallami | reverse complement strand
TTTTAGACCCACTCTTTTATTTTCTTGTTCGTTTAATTTGTAGTCAGAATATCATGGATCAGTTACTAAAACAAAGCCATTTCAATGTGAACATCGTTTATGTCTACAATAACAGAGGTGAATTAAAATGTCATTCCTCCGGTCAATATTTCAGATAACACAGCAATTTTTGGACACCATATTAATCAAGTTATGCAATGCATTTTTTTAAAATTCAAAGTCAATTTTATAAACATAATATTTTAAAGCATAGGTTTCTCTTCAGATATTTGGATTCAAAATATTATGTTCATAAATGTGAATTTTATCTAAAAAATTGCATTGTTTGGCTTTATAATTAATATTTTCTAATACTTGTATATTGAAACAATGATTCAAACATAGCAAATATCAATCTATTATATATCATAGACAGAGTGAGAGAGAGTAACGTATATTACAGGAGTCACGTAGACATAAGTTACTTCCATCAGAATTTCTTATCTTGACACACTTTATAAGATATTGTTAGATGCTAATAATAAAACATTTTGGATGCGCCATTCTCTAGTTTTTTACTGTCATAATATATATATATATATATATATAGATATGTATATATATATATACAAAAGATAATTAAATCTGATGTTAGTCCTTTTTCTTTGGTTTTGTTTTTTTCTAAACCATAAACATATGAAATAGTTGAGGTTCATATCCATGCTATAGAAACGTTGGTGATTTTATAGTTGGAATATACTCGACACATGTGAAAAGAAAAAGGAAAAAAGAAAGGAAGGAACCATTTCTCTAAAATGTTCTTGTTTCTAAATCTTTGCTTTTTCTTCAGAAAGATAAAAGATAGAAACTTCAATATAAATTTTGCTTAATGCAATCAAATGAAAAGCCAGCATAACAATGTGAAGTGATAATATTAAAATAAAATAAAACATTTTATAAAAAAATAGAAATAAAAACAAGAAGCCTTGCATGCGTGGTCCCCTTCTGTAAGCAGATTATCATATAATATCATATATCAAATATATATATATATATATATATATATATATTTAAAAAATATAAAATATCAACACATTCCAGTAAAAAAAACCAAAAAACTATGATATTTTGAACTGAAACGTTAAATATCCCCCAAAAGAGGTGTTTTTAGCCCCCCAAAAGCCTTAGGGGCGCAAACAAGAATTTTGTCAGATTCAGAAATACTGAATTAAAAATTGTAGATATAAAAAGGATGAGAATAATAAGCTACATAATACTAATCATCAAGCTAAATCTTAAAAGTTAAAATAAATAAAGAAATATGTATATAACGAATGTTCTCTATATAAAAAAAGATGAGAACAATAGTCCAAACAATCTAAGTAATAGAAAAACATTATCTTATTATCAGTTTGTAAACTAGTAGAAAATAGGTTAAACTCATAAAATCAGAAATTAAAATGGGACAGTTTTTTATCCTCCAATACTAATCAATTATATCTGTAATTACCAATACATTCCTAGTGACAGCTCATAATCTTTCACCCTTGCTGATTATTCCTATTCTCTTGGCTTATATTTTGAAAAAAAAAGGAATATAAATCTTAAAAGATATTATCATCTAAAAGATTTGAATCTATTCTCCAAATCGATAAGACATTCTTATCTAAGCCCAGTAATGCTAAATGTGTATAAATTGTATTTATATTCTAAACTGAATGTGTCGTATTTAAAAGGATGTGATTTAATGTTCAATATTCGGCTTAAACATGCCTATAGGAACCTTAGTAGGAAAACCCTTAATAAACTCATATGTGAGCCACATTAAGTTTCAACTAAGGAGAAAAGAAGTCTGTATTCTGACAGTGCATAAGATAAGGATCTTAAGTATCAGACATGGAAAAAAACAAAAAGAAATGATTCTCAAATCCATCCAGAATTATTAATAAATTTATCTCAACTGACGATTGCAAACCCTACAGACTTAAAATCCAATCAGATATATTAATTAAACTTATAGTAACAACCTGTATTGGGGGTATGCTGCTGAGTGTGTTGCTATTTAATTTTGTAGTAAGTTTTGTCATGTTGATACGTCGTTCGATTTGATGTTCGAGGTTGAGTTCTAAGCAAGCATGTGGTGTTGGTTGCGTTGGTCAAAGGGGAGAGACATTTGCTGACTGCTCGTTTAGATGCTTGCTCGTCGACGGATGAACTCAAACTCATCTGTGCATTGGTTTCAATCTTTTTCAATGGTTGAGAATCTGTCTTAAATAAGTCTTTATGTACTTTCGTAAAAAGTGGAGGTCTCTACAAAACTTAATATAAAAATTTACTAAAAGTTTCCAACTAATATAAAGTAATAAAATGGAAGTCCATATGAATACTCAAGATAAACAAAAGCTGCATAAATACTGTTGCTAAAACATTTTTTTCTTCATCTTTGGATAATTGGTTATCAGTAATTAATTAAATGATAACAGTGATCTATCTAATTGTAACAAAAAGGGCTTTGGGGTGGTAGCATTCTAAACAGAATTATAACATATACATACATTTATTTTGACCATTTTCATTGACCTGATGAGTTCTTTCAATATCAAAAATAAAAAAACTTAGTAAAACAATTATAAAAAGGAATGGATACTTCAACTACCATTATCAACTAGAATGTTGTACAATTCAAAATCTTACATATCTTTAATTAAAAACTCATGTAAAGGTAACCAAATGGGTCTGGAGTATTTAGAAATATGTTGTTTATAAAAAATGTTTATTTCAAAAATGATTTACTTCAAGTACTGAAACTAAAATAATAGAACAGAATTCTTTTATGTTATGATTAATAATTTAAAGATATTCTCTCTTATAAAGTGTTGAAAGATTACCTGAGCTTCCTGTTAAAATTTACAGATATAGTAAAAATTATACTTAAAAAATTTTAATTACTTAAAGATGAAAATTTTATCAGCTCTTCTTACAATGAATCATAAAATCAGAGATTTAAATTCAATCTTGCTACATTTAATAACTCTTAGCTATATTATGTATTACATAATAAATATGAATTGATTTACATTATTTTGGTATCTAATAAGTATTTATGTATGTGGATATATTGGAATGAGTATTTTATTGTCTACTTATATATATATGTATGTTTATATTTGCATTTGAGAGAAAATTTCATTGAATTGTTATAATATTTTACCAGTTTAAATCATAAACCGATAAACATAAACAAAATTGGATTCATCCCTACTTTTTCAAATTTTTAACTTTATTTTCAATTTATAAACAGGAAAACTAAATTATGCCATGAAATAACAGAGTTGGTATTTTCTTTCATTTTATCAAGTGTTAAATTTTTATCTGACAAGCTGCTATAGAGCACATAAAATATGACCTTGTGTCAAATCACAGTTTTGTACTCAAGTGAGTATATAATTACATGTAAATAAAAGTAGCAATTGAATTTCATCATGCAGATTTTTGTGGGGGTGGAGGACAGACACATTCTTTTCATTTGGACTATATCATTTTAAATTATCTTGGAAATTGTGCAAGTGTGTAAGTGTCTGCAAAAGATCTAAAAACAAAAACAAAAACAAGAGATATAAGGACAAGAGCAAAAGAAGATGAGAGCCAAAAAAAAAAGAGAAAAGAAAGAGATAAATATATGAAATAGAAAAAAAGAAAAAGAAAGAAAAAAGAAATCATAAAGATGTAGTTGAATGCTTTTTTGAAAGAGAACCTATACACAGAAAAGAAACTATCAGCTACCACAATACTTCTAAAAGAAAAGGTGCCAAGAGGTACATCAACCAAAATTCACAAAGATTAAGAATATCAGAAGTTGGCAAAGCTGCCATTGTAACCTAGAACCTTCATTTCAAGATAAAAAAGACAGAGAGAGCAAAAGAAAATCTGATAACTCATTGTAAAAACCTAATTTCCAGACAAACTAGTTGTACTTACTTTCTATTTACATAGATCTATTAGATTTTTGGAAAGAGGGAAACAAAACTATTTCCTACTCTCTTTACTCATTAAATGTTATCTTCCAAGTTCTACCTCACTCATCCAATATTTACTCCATTTCTTTGAAGTAGATAAAAATGAATAATAAAAGCCAGATTGTTTTTGTCTCCAACCTTTTTTTCCATTCCAATGATTCTTTTACCATGCACTCTGACACAAATTTAGAGGCTCTTTTATTTACTCACTTTTATAAAACACCCCTACACGCAGATATACATAATTTTTTTATATGGAGTAAACATGGGTGCAAATAGTGCTATAAGTATGAACAAACATGTGATAGAAAAAGGTTTAAATTACTCAGTGACATCTCTAAACTATAATAAAGAGGTACAGATTTGATATACAGTGTAATTTGGATATAAGAGAGTTGTAGGGACCCAGAGATTATATATCTAGATCTAATATCTGAGTTTATACAATAACAAAGGTTCTCATTTAAGACAAGAGAAAATATCTTTTATATCGGGGATTTCTTTTATATCCCAGTAACACTGTATTATCTATATCCTGATATACACATATACATATACACTAGGAGTCTCCAAAAATTCAAAACCTTTTATACTTCAAACCAGTAATAAAATATATAAAATCAATAATTTTTCTTTTTTTTTTAATAATTATATTCAGAAAAGATTTCTTTTAAAGAAAAGTAAAACTTTATTAAATAAAACCTGATAGAATTTAATTTATCATTAAAAATAAACACAAAAAGTCCATGGGAATTTACGTTGTTTTTAAGATTTTGTGCATAAGCTTTAAGAATACATATAACACAGAGGTCCGTAAAAAATTCATTATAATCTAACGGCACGTTTAAAAAGAGGACTAACTTGGTCAGTTTTAGTTATGAATTAATATCTTAAACCGCCCCACTAATTATTAATATATTGCCTTTAAGCAAGAAATTTTTATTTTTCAATAAGAGAAACTCTTAAAAAATTGAACTCACTTGAACTGAAAGTCATTCATCTAAAAAATAGAGTTTGCATGAAAAATCCTCTACTGCAGTGGCTTTCAAAGTGGGGGGTACCGCTCCAAGGGGGAGGGGATATAAACATTCAGAGGGACGCTGGCAAGTAAGTAGTCTGATGGGGGGGGGGTTGAAATTGTGAAGAGACCCTTAGAGCAATCACAGTAAAATGTGAAATTGGTTTTGGTAGAAAGGCTGGAAAAACAGGACGATTTAAATAAGCATTCACCAGTCGCTGCAAATAGATGTTCGTGCCTGTATGCATCCATATTCTTCTGGATGTACCGTCATTATGGCCTTCGTTGGAAGAGGGGACCGCTGGCATTTTCGTCTAGCGGTGAAGGAGGGGCACTGGCAAAAAAAGTTTGAAAACCACTGCTCTACTGAAAAGATTACTTTGTATGCATATTCCTTATGTGCGTATTTATAGATGTATGTATGTATCATATCTAGCTGGAAGCCAAATGACTTACCACTTTGATATTTTTTTTCTCAGACAAAGATTCAAAAAGTCAAAGTGACACATTTGTTACTGGCTTCTAAATTCCAGAATTAAATTTCTTTAGCAGACTATTAATTTATATAATAGCAGTTTTATGAAAAAGAGAACTCTCTCACAAGCAATAATGCACCCATTGAGAATTTACATAGTCAGTTAATGATTCTAGAAATCATTTAAAACAAAAATAAAAGCTACAAAAACAATAACCACAAGAGGTTTGATTGTGATTCAGAGATTTGCCAACAATAGTAAACCAAGAGATTTCTAAATAAATAACTGAGCCCAAATGTCTTTAAATAGTCCTAAGAGATGAAGCTAAAAAACAAAGCCAAAGAATTATAAAGGCAATACTGATAAAAGCACAATTTGAGTAGATATGTCAAGAGGATAAGTGAAAATGGGGAAAATTAAAAGTTTTTTTGTTTTTTTTGATTATCAATTTTTTTTTCTTCCATTTTCCAATTCAACCTAATAGATTTGAACCCGTAAAATAGTTGTAGATAAAAAAAAAAAAGTTTAATAAAACAAAAGTATAAATGTATTTGATAATGGGAAAACAAAAAAAAATTATACAAGCAGTACTTGAATAAAAAAAAAAATCACTTTTATTAAACATTCTTATCTATATTGAATACTTACATATCTTTGCAATTTCCACAAGAATTAACTTAGGTTAGCTTTGAATCATGACATATGAAGCTTTATGAATTTTTCTTTTAAACATTTTCTAATAAAAGGCTTTTTTTAAGTGAACCAATTATCAAAATAGTAATGAATGCTATCCTTTAACTGATAGCTATGAAAGAATAAAGAAATATGACTTTCCATCAGGATTCAGTTGCTTTCATTTAACATCATTTTAGGCTTTTAGTCATTTAATGCCTTTACCTTGTAGCACACACAGTTCTCTCGCTGACAACTCTCTTGTCAGGATATTTAAAATCAACGCACAGAACAGTCTGAGTTCTGTCGTTTATATGAGCAAAGCACCGTCTATTCCCCTCCAACACACAAACGAGACAGCGCCAGAAAGCACATGCTTTCTTAATACTCGACTCGACAAACCAGCGTGGACTTAGAACTCTACTAACTTTGCGACAAGACTTACTGTACTCTAATAGCACACAACAACACACCCCATGAACAGACCTCGTGCTCTACTGGTGGCCCTGTTAACAGACCTCATGCTTTAACCTAACAACTAGTAAAGAATTCATAACTATCCAAAAAATATCATACCATATGTAAATAACCAAAACTGAAAAATTAAAATAAAGAAAAATTGTACACACAACAATAAAGATGAGAACTAAAGTTTAAAGTTATCCAATTCCATCCAAAAAAAAAAATACAGATGAATTAACATTTTGTATAAAATAATAAAGAGGAAAAAATCTAAATAAATAAATGTGTATAAAATAATAAAAGATGGAAATAAAACTGAATAATCTGAATAATACTAATTGTTAAATCTCATCTTCAAAATCCATACTAATAAATAACACTGCATATAATAAAGATGGGTATAGAAATATGAATTGTTGTTTTTTTTACACAAGATTTGATTAATCTTTTAAAAAAATGTAACCCCATTCATTTATTTTGCAAGTAAGCTACAAATATAAATCTCAAAGTCAACAAGTCAAACAGAATATTAGAGTTGGAGGTTTATTTAATAAATTCAACAAATATTTTCTTTTTTCTCTTTATTTCTTCCTTTCTTTTTTCAAGAGGAAAGCAAGAAATTGTATTTAAGACTTGTCAAAATTATTCTTATAAAATGCCAAAAAATGAAAGACAGAAATTAATTTGTTAAGTAATAGTTTTAGAAAAAAAAAGTTTTTTTAATTAATGAGTTACCAAAAAAAAAGAAAAATTAAATAATATACAAAAACTATCTAGTAATAAATAGAAACATTTAAATAAATCATAAATCATTCCTTGAGTGGATTGGCTGAGCCATCAACCAATCAAAATTTAGCAATGTTAGACTTGAAACCTGAATTAATGTACTTTTAAACATGAAAAAAAAATATTTATAAATAATTTTATTTTTCTATATTAACAAAATGTACAAAGTTTTTTTTTCAGTCAATCAAAAACACAAAGTAAAGGAATATAGTATATAGTAAAAAAAACAAAAACATTCCCAACACTTAAGAGAGGTTTCATAAATTCAAGCTTTTAGAGGAAGAAAATATATTAGGTTTGGTTTGGGTTTTATGGCCCATCAACCACTGAGGGTCCTTTTATGCAAAATCAATCAGAAAGTTTGAAGAGCTTTTGATATTACAAGGACTTCTCAATTTACGCACGTGTTCACTTTTCGCGTTTTTGGATTTAAGCGAAGTGAAAAATAAACCATCGAGAAATTTGTCACATTAAACGTTTAGTTCAAATTTACACATGTCAAGACAATCAAACTGCCCGCAGCTGGTCAGTGTGGTTTAGCTCAGTGTTTATTGTCCCACAAGTTAGTTTATATTACTCATCCCCAATTCACCAACCTTGTATGCCCTGTAGTCTACAGTTCAGCCCAGATGTATTATTTAAATTCCCATTTCACAAAAAATCACTTTAAGCGAGTCCTTCAAGAACATAACCCTCGTGTAAAGTGAGAAATCCCTGTATTTGTTTAGTTAGGTACAGTTCTTCATATCATTCATAAGACCAAGGTAGTTGTATTGAGATCATATTTAGGGGTATAGATTTACTTTATTCTTTTTAGAAAAGCTAGTATTGCAAAATATACTTTTCCCAGGTGTGTGATGACATTTGAAATAGAAACCTTACAATAACCACTGCATATGGAAATCAAGTCTGCAGTAGCACAAGTCATAAATAAAAAAAAAATTAAAAATAAACCCAGAACTAATCTTCCACTCTTAACTTTATGTTTGATGGGCCAATAGTTGCGCTAAACAAAAACATTCAATTTTTTCCCAAAAATATTTTTCATTTATTGTAATTTAACTTTTGATGTGGCAATTGCAGTTTGTCTGGTTAACTAATTTTATTAAAAGAATGAGAGTTTCAATTTTTTAACAATACTTTTTTCTGTTTTTCCTTGTCATTTGATTTTGTTAATTTACCTTTCAGATATTGGTTTTTTAATACAAACTGTCATAAATGAACAACCTCATTAATTATATTTATTTATTCAGTTTTAAAACTGAACAAGTAAGCAAGTCTGATAATATGATATAAAAGCTATCTATACTATTTCATAAAAGTCACATGTGTGTCTTTACCAGTTCCTGCATTCATAATCTGATTGATTAGTTAAAACCATATATACACATATGCAAAATGGAATTTGTCACAATTGGGTTCTAATGTATGTAATTGGATATTATTAAGCAGAATGAAAAATAATGTATGAAAGTATTCAATTGTCTCATATTATTAGAAACCAAATTTCCAATTATCTGATGTCTATTTCTATTTTCAAAGCAATCAGATTGTGTGTGTGTGTGTGTGTGTGTGTGCATGCACGCGCAGAATAGCAACAAAAATTGGGCAGTGCTTCACTGCTTGACAGATTAAATTATAATTTAGGTAACCAAATAGACAAACTGAAAATGTAATTAAAGTTTTTCAAACAGTTAGATGTACCTAGCTAAAAGCACTCCTGAGTCAAAATTTAAAAAAAATCAACCTTTTCTGAAGCAAACAAATAACTCAATCTTGTTCTTTGAAACTGATTTAGAATATGTTTCTTTTTTTTAACATTCTAAAATCTAAGATATAGAAAAGCAAAATCAGATCAATAAACCCATCAAATTCTATCTTTATTGCAGTTTAAAACATCAATTTCATCACTTAATGGGAGTCAATTAGAAAACATGTCACTTTTAGATGTCAAAGTTTTTTGGGGTTTTTAATTCCTCTCTTAAATACTTATCAATGAAAATAATTAAAAAAACTTTTTTTAAGTCACATGTAAATGAATAGAGCATTAGCAAATAGTTTGTGTTTTAGCAAAACCTTAAATATAGCTCAGCTAAAATTGAACTTTGTACAAACAATCAAAGAAATTCATATTACCTCAGCAGGAATAGAGTAAAAGTGTAAGGACTAACAATTGTTTAATAATAATAATATAAAGAAGAGATGCTATCCTCAATATAAAGGTAAAGAGGGTTGCAACATTGCCACATACAACGATTAAAGATGGAGACATCAAAGCCACATTCAAGGAAAAGGGTTAACTACTAACCTATAATTGGGAGAAGGTTTGGTGTATTCCTACCTTTCACAAGGGAATTTACCAGAAAGTGAATTTCACAGTTTGAACTCCTGTATGACATGATCAAGATAAAAACCCACTTATACCCACAAATTTCTGCTTCCGAAGTTGGAAAAACCTACCTGAATCATAACTTTGCATTCAAAAATCTTATTATATTTACTTGGTGAGCACCAACCCAAGTTTGGCACAAGGTCATTTTTATGTGCTCTTACCATAGCTTTTTATATTCAGTGTTACCCTTCACCTAGATGAGATGCTCTCCCAGGTTAACAAGCCCCACCTGCCCGAGTTAGCTAAGATGAATGCAATGGTTTTGACTGGGATTTGAACTCGTGTCATACGATTCCAGAGCCTAAGCTTTTACCAATGCTCCGACTTGGCTGCCCAAAAATCTTTTATGAGATCAAAGATCCAAAGGTAAACATATGAGAGTAAAGAAAATTAGACGCAGGGGTTAGGAATAAAAAAAATTAGAAAAAAAGAAAATGCAAAGTGAAATGATCATAAATATAGATAAAACTAAAATAAGTTAGATAAAAAGTTGACACTGATTGAGCTAAGCAAATGCAAAAACAGAAAAAAAAGCTGAGAAGATAAAATTCATGGAGAAAAAAAAAGTGAAAAAAAAATGTAAATAGAAGAAAAAAAAATAAATAAAGGGAGAATGGTTTGAAATCCTTTTATTCTTATCATCTGTAATTTCTTTTTCAGAAGAACAACTTTAGGTGGATAAACAAATAGTAGACCACTTCCTTCTTTTAATCTTAAAGCAAACCAACCCTTAGAGAAATGATTCACTACAAATGGTAGATTCTTTTTTTATTTCTATAGAAGATAAAATAATAAAGAATGAATGAAAAACACAAAAAAATAATTTTTATATTTCTTCACTGCAGAAACAATTATTGAATAATGCAATAAGTGAGTGTGGGTAAGACATGCACATTCCACGTTTGTGTTTACATATATATGTGTTGAAAAGGAAAGAACGGGACAAGCCTAAAGCTTCTTCAGCCATCTTTCATCAGGGCTAAATCGATGGCAAAGGTATAAACAAAGCAAGAATTAAAGTGAGAAAAGGGGGAAAAGGGTATTAAAATTAGGAAAAAACCCTAATGGCAATCGACTAAAATAAATTATATATAATTCATATATATATTGTAATTGACTGGAGGGAGTTCGACCTGAACTCTGTCACAGGGGGAAAACAAAATAACAACAACGGCTCGTTGCA
>JAUZSX010332193.1:0-10985 GCA_034780655.1 Idiosepius hallami | reverse complement strand
TAAAAGTCAGGTGAGGAAAAATAGAGCGGGTGCGGCTTATATGCAGGTGCGCTTTATAGTCCAGAAAATACGGTATGTCAAAGGATTAAAGCCTTTATTAGGAATCATTATAACAGCCTATCTAGACCTTCAAATCTTTCAAAAGTTTATACTAGTCATGATGCCACAACTTTGCAGCTTAAATAAGTTTGTTTGTTTTGTAGCAAATCAACTGTTTTGGTTTATCTATTGGTCAATCATTTTTAATTTGAGAGAGGTTATTTTCTTGTGGAGTGGGTATATAAGTGTGTTAAAAGTCTATGTTGTCATGTTTATATGGAAAGTGTAAGTTTGAAGGGAATTTTTAGAGGATGAGTATATAGGGATAGTGAATCAAAATAAATCTACAGTAAGAATATCCTCCAAAGGAAGACCAGAACTATGTGTTAGTATTTCCAAGTATATCTCTTAGGTTCTGTGCTTTGAAATACTTCTGGCAGATTGCCGCCAGGGGTGTGCAGTTGATTGACTAAAATAAAGCCAGTTTTCAGGAAGGTTTCAATATATTTTTTTATGTAGAAAACTGTTACTCTCAAACAATCAATTCTAAAAAGAAAAATATATTGCAAATCAATTCACTAGATCTTTGTTAAACAGCTACAATAAAATGGTTAATCAAAGCTAATATCTAATTAAAGATATTAGTGCATAATGATACTTAACACAAATGTCATGCAAAAACTTAAATATATTTGAATAAAAGTAACCATTAAATTTAATCCTAAACTAATTCTTTTATTAGAAAACAATTTCTTTAAAAGTTTAAAAATTAATTTGTCTATTAATATTAATCAAATAAACTAGATGTAGTTAATATTTTAAATATCAATTTCAAAATAAGATGTGTGCAATTTCATTTTCTATTTTAAAATACCAGAAATTATAGAAATTAAAACTCACTTTTTATCTGATGAGTATTCTGTATCTATATCCATGTTTTGCTGTTGATTCTCAGAACTTTGCTCACCACCAAGGCTTCCTAAAATAAAGAAATCAAAACTAAACATTAAAAGAATAAATAAATAGATATATCTACTCGGTCAAGCACCAAAGCAAGTAAAGCAAAAGGTTAGGGTCTTGAAAGCTAACAACCCAGTTCTGTAAAAAAGAAGAGTTACAGAAACCACAACAAAAACATCTGAAGATTTAATTATCTTTAAAACTCATTTTTTATCAGCCTTATACATATGTATTACATACAAATAAGTGTGTGTGTATATATATATATATATATATATATATATATTCTCCTACACACACAGACACACTCAAATACAATTGTTTTTATAATCTGAAATACCTTTCCTAAAAACAATTAGATTAAATTTTACAAGAATTTTACTTAATGAATTACTTACATTCCTTTTCCATTTATTTTAAAAGAACTCTCTGCTAACAAACTTTGCCCTAGATTAATTTTATAATCTAAATAAAACAAATTTTTAGCAAACAAAGTTTAACCCATTGATGTTTTACAATCTATCCATGAATACTAGCTGACGTATATGTGATAATATTATATGAATAAGGAAAAATTTCAAAATAAAAGAATCATTCACAAAAATTTTTATAACAAATAGAATTTTTTTTGATGAAATTATTTGAGGATATAGATTAATTTTGTTTAACTATTAGTCAACTAATGCTAAGAACGATTATTGTTGATGAATTCATGAAAAGAGTATAGCTTGGAGAATTAAGGAAATTCATTTCTTTGGCTAGAATATTACTCCAAAAGTTAACATGACTGAGTGAGACTTGAGTTCCTATATTACGATTTCAAAACTTTTGTACTTAACTACCACACAATCTGAAGAGATCTTATTATAGCCCAGAAAGTTAGGTTATACAAAAGATGTACTGAGAGTTATAGCGAAAACAAAAATTTAGAGTAACATGTTTGCATTGTAATTATAATTACAAATTATACAAACAATAAATAAAAAACAAATGGAAAATAAAACTGAAATATTACCTGTTGCTACTGCCCCAGCAGCTGCTTTAGGGTAAGCCACAGCCCCCTGACTCTGGTCAACTTCCATTGTCTGATTGTCGTTCCCAGCAGATGCCGCAGACAAGGTTTTATCCTTTTCATGACAATGACTCTTTTCTGAAGAAGGACTGGAACTTTGAGTAGAACCAGCTAACCTAGCCAGTCTTCGACGACGAATCTGACAAAAAAAAATCATTAAATGGCTAAAAAAGAAAGAGAAAAAAATCTTTCAAGGCACACAAAACTCTACAGTATTTTGAATCGTTAAAATAAACACTCTTGCCTTATTCACTCCTTTTCCTAGATAACTCTGTCGTGCTTCTACAGATATATAAGTTTGTTTAAGTGGATCAACAGAATTAGGAATGGTTAAAAGAAGTTGTTTTTTTATCTTTAGAAAATTTTAAGTTAAATAGCATTGCCTGTTGAGTTAAGAATTACAAAATGTTATTTCATTCATTAACGTGAATTAACCAAGAAAATAAATCAGAAGTCACTAAAAGTAGAATGAAAATATTTAATTCTGGTGGCTGACCATTTAAGAATATGTGGTACAGTATCTTGCGCTGAGGCGGGAAATACCAAAGTTAGTGTCTGGGGGTGCAGTTAAACCACTGGGTTGATGTACCCGTAGTCTTTGGTTAGACAAGTATCTATACATGCGGCTGGGGACCGCTTGTGAAGTTCATATTCCCATGAAACTAAACACTGAATAATGTGTGTTGAGCCAGCTAAACCTTCAGAGGTCAGTATGCAGGCACACACATTCTGTTGGATCAAGTCAAGCTTTCTTTAAGTTGGCTGAAACGTGATGTAAGAACAATAATAAAAGATGAGGACAACAGTCCAAAAGAAATCAACACAGGCTTTCTAAAAAAAAAAAAAACATTACACAGAATCAGGAAATTTGTCAACACGTACATATCCAAAAAGACACAAAGATTCTTTAAATTCTGCTGAATCATAAATTGTAGAATTAATTATTTTGTAAATAAAAGATTTTTTAAATATGTCAAAAGATATCTGAAAATTAAACTTAAATCAATCCATAATTATGAATGAGGTCACATTTCAAATATCACTAAATTTTATAAAGGAGGAGTTTACTCTAAAACAAAATTGTTTTGTTTGTTTGGTTGGTTGGTTGGTTGGTTTTACGGTACATCAACCTTTTAGGTCATTTAATGGTGAGAATAAACCTTCTTTCTGTCAAACAGTTTTTTTGATATCACAACATGCACTATTTAATCCATACCTGGAGGGGATGTGGGAATTTATACCTTTCCAATGAAAACGGAATTGTATTAATTAATAAGTGTCATAAAAAAACAACTTAAAGTTATCATTATTTAACTGATAACAATTTCACCTTGTATACAATTTAGAAAATATAGCAGTATTGGATTAGAATTAGGGTTGCCAATTTATATGTTCTAGAAAGATATTACCAACTTTGGTTTAGCATCATGAACACTGCACTGCACACACAATGGATTTAGAAATACTATTCATTATTTAGACACATTAAAACAGAACTATATATTTTTTCGATGTAATTTTTTCAGATACTGACCATAAAGCAAATAGGACACACTTCCATAACTATACAAAGCTCAACGTTGAGTGGTTTTTCCAAGTGACGACTAAAAATAATAAAACACTTATTTTGATTACTATTTTTTACTGACAAACTTCCAGATACTGAGTGAAAAATGCCTTTTCAACCTTCATTTTTGTTTAAATTAAACCAGCAAAATCAAATTATTTGAGAAATAAAAAGTTTAGGATTGAAACAGAACAATATTTCTTCAACAAAGCTGTTTAAAAAATTACTGTTTATGCAATGCAGAAGAAAAAGTAGTTCAAAGTAAAATGGATTATAATTTTTTTAAACAATAACTAAGTTTTGAATTATGATAATACAGTGAAATAGCATATAATGGGTTTGAATAGTAACTTTTCTATTTGGCTAGTAAATGAAAATATTTAGTTGTTAAAGGATCAACTAAAGGTAAATTTGTCAATAGAGCCTTGAAATATTATGCCATTATTACACGATTTAAAAACAAACAAACGAACTTATTACAAATAGGTTTCTAACCAGGCAATAATACTAGAATAAAAATGAAATTATTGAAATGAAAAAATACAAAAATAATTTTTCATTGATAAAATTTCTAATGATTGTTAGTTAGTGATGATTCATTCAATAATCACCACTCACCAGACACTTTTCATTATTTTGATCATTTATTTTAAATAGTTTTTATTTTTTTTTTTATCTATAAGAAAAACCCCAGGTGAATTCATTTAAACTTGTATACAAAGCTCTAAAGACTAATATTTAAAGACCTGAAAGATTTATTCAACAATACCAACCCAAACAAAATCTTACAATTCTTGAAAGAAGACTATATACAAAAATTTAAACTTACTCTCCCCTAAAAGCAAATTCAATAAACGCTACCAACCAATCAAAAGACCTGAAAGATTTATACCAAGCCAAACAAAATCTTATCTTATCTCACAATTCATGAAAGAAATAAGACTATATGTAAAAATTTAAACTTTTTTCCATTTTCACATTTCCAAGGAAAACAAAAAGATTAAACCTCAACATTGAAAAAATATATATTCAAATCTTTTTTCAAAAGAAAAATATCTCTTTTACAAAACTTAAAACAAGTTAGAAAAAATGTTTGATTAAAGTAAAGTAACCACAATCGGCATAAAATGACCGTGACCGAAAATGTTGACAAGCTGTAAAACGAAACAATCTAAAAACTAAAACTAATCAACTATCATCAGATGAATTTGGTTTCTCTATTGATTATTTTTGTTGTTGTTTTTTATTCCATTAAAAAAAAAACAAGTACATAAAGTTATAAATAAATAAATAATATTCACTAAGCAATAAAAACAACCCATGACTACACAAGACACGACCAACCACTGTGTGTGGTCACTCAGTGCAAGTAAAAATAATGAGTGCATTGCATTTAACTTAAAAACACCTTTTTTTGACAATACAATTAATTTCAGTGGAAAAAAGAAAGACCCTCAGTTCTAAATTCTCGACTACAATAGAAACGTAGAATGTTTACACTGTCTAATGCCCTTTAAAATTATTTACGACAAAATCAAGCAAAATTTAAGTTTAAATACATTTCAATGATTAATTGGATTAAAAAGATAGGATTCCTGGTGTTTTTTCCTCCCCCAAAACGAGTTCGCAACGTCAACGAACAACGATCCAAATTTTCAGGTTTGACAGCTTAGCTTAGAGCCTTTCCTTAGCACTTATTTTTCCACTCAAAATCTAACTTGTTCAATGTTGTTGTTCCACTGTCCGAATACCTCGTATACCAAATTTCAAGGCTCAAGACCAAAAATTAGCAGAAAAGACGATTTTTTAAAACAATATTTTATTTCATAAATATGTGGAAGAATTTTTATTATTTTTTGTTAGATTTATAACATTTCAGACAATTAATCTCGAATCCTTTTTCAGGTCATCTTTTATCACTAAGCCTCAAAAGAAAACATGTTTCAGTTTAAGTGTTTTTTTGATTTTCCTTACATCAAAAAGGGAACAATTTCTTCAGTTGGGAATGATGACTTTTTCATGAAAGTACTTTTTCAGGAATAAAATATCATTATCATGAAAGTACTTTTTCAGGAATAAAATATCATTAATAATTAATTTGTGACTTCGTAACGCAAGTGGGGTACTTAAATTTCGTAAAAATACGGTCAAATTATAGGTTGTTTTTTTCTTAACTTTTCTTTCTTTCTTTAAAAATCTACCAAAATTTACATAATTATCTGTAATCGATATGAATCTTTGGTCTGACCCCTGAAACTTCTTTGGGTAAGGTAAACATTGAAGAAAAACAAAAAATATCAATCATGAAAAAGAAAAAAAAGAAACACCCTTATAAAGTCCATTCTTCACTTAATATACGCTGAAATTTCATATTGTTTAGATAATTACCTGGTAAATTTTTAAAAGGAAAATTTTACACCAACCTATAATTTGGCCGGATTTTACGAAACTGAAGTACTCCAACTCCACTTACTGCGTCAGGAAGTCACATTACTGAACTAGATTAAGTTGATTTTTTTTCAAAATCAACTTTAAATGAATATTATTGTAAAATATTTGTTTAGAAAGTAAAAGAAACCATCAGACAAAAATAATTATGTATTAGGGAGATTTGATTTTTAATTTTAACATAAAGTAAAAAAAAGTCTGCAAATAAATTAAAAATGAAGGAACGCAGAAAAGTAGAAATATTGATTCAAATTTATTTCCAGATAATTGTTGATAAATAAATAAATCTTATGTTTTCTTTAAAAAATAAAATAAAAACATATTCCTTGTGACTGGGTGATCTTTTTTATGGATTCATTTTTAGAAAGAAAAAGAAAAAAAAGGGGAATTTTGAAAGTTAGCAAAATTAAGACTTAGAGGCGTAAACAAATAATTGATCTTCGATACAGAATTTTTAAATTACTAACATTTCTAATTCATGTCATGTTGTATATGAAAAACGAAAGAAAGTAAAAGTTTATTTTTTTCTTAAGTTTAAGACCGAATTATAAATTATTTTAAGATATATAACAAAAGACAATTAGTTTTAGGAGGTTGTTCAGTTAATTTGTATATGGTTTTTCAATAAAAAAAAAAGATTACATTTAATTGAATATATTTTATTTATATTGTTTCTTTTTGCCATTAAAAAAATTACATTAGCCAAAAATGCATAACTCATATGAATAAAATAAATACATTTTATTTTAAAGCTGTCACAAAAA
Organism: Idiosepius hallami; assembly: GCA_034780655.1. NCBI lineage: Eukaryota > Metazoa > Mollusca > Cephalopoda > Idiosepiidae > Idiosepius > Idiosepius hallami. Next base: position 4,135 of record JAUZSX010332193.1, on the reverse strand, counting down.
TAAATTTAACGGTTCGGTTTTCTAATATTATTATGTGTATGTGTGTGTATGTGTGCTTAAATTTAAAATTTGGTTACTACTTTTTGTTTCTTATAACTACTTAAAAATCAGCAGATACATTTTAAGAATAGAAACTTTATGCCAACTAAAACATTCATTAAATCTATTTTTAGTTGATAAATAAGAAGTTAACAAAAGACTTGGGTACGACAAAAAATTAAGGTTGATAAAGAAAAAAATAGCGATTTCTTGAATTCATCAATTAAAACATTATCACGGCTGTGAGATAATTTGGGATCATTTCATTTATTTACAATAAAATCCAGTAGAAAAGAAAAATAAAGAAAACTAGTGAAAATTATAAATAAGTGGTCCCTCATTTGTTGACCAGGTTATAACAAGATTTGGGGGATTTTTTTTAAATCTTTTCTTCCTTCTGGAGTTATGATGTTCGACCCTCGTTTCTGGTCGTCATCAAAAAATCTCGACAGAAAGAAATAGGACCAACCAACAACCACATTATTACTTCTCTTTGTATTCTGCAAAAAAATTATAACCTACCTCATCTTGAGTGAGTTCACTCATTTTTCGAACTTGTTCTCTTTAATGCTAATGTCCAGTTGTTTTTTCTTGTGAACTAAAATAATGAAAAAAAGTGGACTAAGAACAACAAGAAGAAAAAGAGTCCTGCTGGGCTGTCTTGCAAAAAAAGTAAATCAGCAGAAGACGACTGTCTAAAGACATTAAAACGTCATTTCCGGTTCATAACCGGAAATACTACTACTATGTAGATTGGCTTCTTTCTTTCTTTTTTATTTGTGACTTTTAAGGAAATTGGTATTTAATTTATTTTCCAAAATAAAACAAAAATAAATCATTTCTTTTTAATACTAAATCTTTTATTCGTTCCATTAAAAAAAATCTGAAAACCTCTATGAACCCCCAAATTCTTAAAATCCACTATTTCCAAATCATTTAGCAAATAGATATTTTTTTAATTAATGAAGGAAGAAGTTGATTGGATTGATTCTTTTTTTTTCAACCAAAAATAGCATTTTACTACCAAATTTGTTTTGTCAGCATGACTCCAACATTTGTTATTAAACTAGTTGAATTCAATTATTTTGTCAAATTTAGGTACTTAGTGAAGCTAAAACAGTTTTGACAAATTATGCTTCTGAAAAAATGATAATTAGAGTAAGAAGTAGGATTTAATACAAATTAGGTAAAAAAAGACATTTCTTGTCTTTTTGATATTTTTTTTAATAATTATTATTATTTTATTTTTTTGTAAAAGATGGATATTTTAAAACAACCCTGCCTAGTATTAAAAATTAAGAAGTGTAAAAATTGTTAAGATGAAAAAGCTCTGCTGCTACCAACATACAATTAGTTATCAATATCATTTGTCATCATGGTTTTTATAGAAAAGAATCGATAAACAGCAATAACAATGTAAATTTGTGGAAGAACATATTGAATCAAAAATGTAAAAAGACATGAACTGATTTTTATTTGAAGGTCAGAGTTGTGGGCCTTGATAGTCAAGCGCAGTCAGCAAACTTTGTTAGTTTTTAGAATTAAATTACTTAATTTATGTCAATTATAAATTCTTTTTAAAATATTTTGTTGTCTAAAGTCGAAACAAAAAACTAAAATCACTATACTTAGGAGACTTTTAAAGACCCCACGATACTTAGTAATTTCAAATAAAAAAAATTTTTTTTAATTTATTATTTTTTTAGTTGCAAATTGAATTTTATTTTTCATTTTTATGTCTATTTTTCAAACTGTTTCAGTCGATGAAATCTTCTGCCTTCATCAGGTGATTGAATATACTACTGTCAGCTAGAAGCAAACACCGATCTGCCAGCATTTCAATCCTGAGTCCTTACCATATACTTGGTTGAGCATCAAACCAAGTTAAGCACAAGGCCAGTTTTATGTGGACCTTTCAAAACCAGTGTTGTCTTTCAACAAGACGAGTTACTCTTCTTGAGTTGATGGGCCTTTTCTATTAAGGTTTTTGAAATCAGTGTTATCGTTACACCTTGAAGGGTTACTCTCCCTAGTTAACAAGCCTCATCTGCTCAGGATAGCTAAAAATGAATGTAATGATTTTGACTGCGATTTGAACGCATGATACAATTCCAGACTTCAAGCTTTCACCACTCCTCCAAATTCGCTACCTGAACCTATCTATTACATTGTCTCAAAAGTTCAAAGTACTGAGTCAAGAATTATTTGAAGTTGGCTCAATGGTACTTTTCAAAAATTGCAGATTGATAGCAGGAAAATCTTGAAAATAATGGTCTTTATATTGAGGAATAATTTTGTGTTATATTACTTGGTGGGTGAAATTTCAAAATATTTACAAACTTTTGGGACAACCCTTTTATTGCCACAAGTTAGTTTGAGATAAGTAAGAGTTGTAAGTTGCGTTAAGAAAGCTGCCCCTGGAGAACCCATCCCCCTCAAGAAACAGGGTGGAGTAAGTGTTTAGTAGCCATTTTAGTGACATCTAATCTCACACTCAGAGAACTCAACCAACAACAGCTTGGAGTATATATCAAATTAAATTAATATTGCAAACTGCAGACGCAGTTGTTTCTGCTTTCATTTTGAATATAATTAATAATACATTGCAATGGTATAGTTAGAGTAAACGTCACCGAGGGTGGTCTGCTCAAATGTCAGACCACTGACCCCCACATCAACCGATGCTGATTTGATAACCCTATGCTGACCAAAAACTTCTGAAAAGGATTGAGAAATCCTATAAAACACCATTAAAAAACTGGTGTGGCAACATCTCCAATTATACACTTGATGCACTGTAAGTATTGGAGATGTTGGGTGACTCAGGAGAGGTATTGGTTACCAGATGTCAAATTAAGAAAACTCTAGAAAAAACCTTATAAAAAAAACTAGATTTTTCTCCAGACTAAAGCCCTCCAATGGCACCATATAATTAAATATTAATATATGATAAAAAAATACTATTTTCAGACTTTTTCGCACATGAGCTTGGCTGAAAAATTTTGTTGAGGTGTCATTGTATCACGCATTTTCTTGGGTCGTGTGCCATTGTGTTTGGTAAAAAAACGTAGGACCTCGGTAAATTGAATTCAGTTCTAGTGGTAATTTATCCAAAAGAACAGCAGTATTAAAATCCAATAATAGTATTATTCAATAGCCGTTGGAGCAATAGTGTTTGTTGTAATAGTAGTAGGTAAATTCAACTGCAGTAATGGCAGCAGTCACGTATAGTCTGGAAATTTGGTGAAGAGTGAGAAGAGCTGTTAAGTGAGTGGTTATATAGAAAAGTTGTCTCCATTCTGCTCTTTGATTGGTCGAGTTAAATTTACCCTCTGTATTTAATGGAATCGTCTGACCTCTGTGCTCATACCCAATACATTTCATTAGACCAAAAATAACGCAACACCCTCCTTTGCTGTCAACCAGAGCGGACAACTCCTCCTCACTTCTCCTTAGCTATGTCAATGTGTCATTGATATTTTTGTAATCATTATATATATAAAAGTAACAATGTGTGTTGGTGTACATTCATCCCTAGCAAAATCCTCAGCCAATTTCTGGTTTGTGTGTGTGCAGGCAGGTGTCTGTCGTTACTGACAATTCTATGGAGCTCAAGTTATGATATCTTATGATCAACAATGGCTCATTAGGCCTGGACGCCATGTGGCCAGAGCCGCTGACAGTTTCTGGTTTACAAACTTGAAATTTCATATATAGGGTATTCAGACCTGGGGCAATTGGTTTTCAGTCGGAAATTTAACTGTTAAAAGGTCTGAGTTGTTAGATTGGACCGTTGTGATTAAATTTCTTTATCTATAGAGTGTTATCAACCAATAGTCAAGAGCAAATGAATGCCAATACCTCTTTGAATACAAAATTTCCTTTAATTTCAAATGTAGGACACAAAATGAAAAATCTTGATAGTGACCTTTTGGCCCGCAACCTATAATATGATATTCACTGGAGTGTTAGCATTCGTTTGCCTATTTCCCCCCCCCCTTTTATCATAAGGGTAGATTACAGAATGAAAAATCTTGATTGATATAGACCATTTGACCCACAGCACTACATAGAGCATTTCCATGTTCTGACATTT
>JAUZSX010332182.1:0-10988 GCA_034780655.1 Idiosepius hallami | reverse complement strand
AGTGACTTTCGAAAATTGGAAAGGATTTTACTAAAAGAGAGCAGACTGAACACAGCAATGATATATATATATATATATATATATATATAGCAGCCTAACTTTGGTTTGTGCTCATCTAGTAAATAATATATATAAGCGAATTGCAACAAAAAAAAAAAGCTTTGCCAATTTTTTTTACCTATCAAAACTGTGCGTTAATTTGCGACTTGTGTCCTGTGGAACTGGTCTTGGTATTTCCTTCTGACAGGAAGACGATAGCAATGGAGCCACAACAGAAGGTTGATTGAGAACCTTAGCAATGTACTGATCTCTTTGTTCCTTCTTTTCAATCATTTGCTGTTCATAATTTAAACGAGCCTGTTCCTAAATAAACAAAAATAAAATAAATATTCTCTGAACATCATCGTTTTTATGGAATGTAAACACAAAAAAAAAGGGGGGGGAGTTCCCCGGTTATAGACACTGTTAAAAATTTTAAAAAATGGCACACATGGCCTACAAATATACAATATACTACAAGTATTGCCCAGCTCCGGGGACTTGCCAATATTTTTTTTTTTTTTAAACTCTTCGGGTTTGAAAATGAATTATTTTTTCTTAATTTTCAAAAACGCTTCTCCGTTATTTACTTACTTGTTTATTTTTAATTCAAAAATGGTTCTTCATATCTTCTCAGTGTTTAAAAAAAAATTATTTTTTAACAAGAATCACCACTTGTAAAACAATTTATATGGCCAAGTTGCATTGGAGACAACGGTTTCCGTCAGATAACCAAAGTTTAGCAACGTCAAGCTTGGCCAGTAATTAGGTGGGTGACTATTTAAGAATATATTCTTTTGGAAATCTAACGTCTGCGCATGTGCATAAATTGAAAACCGGTTGTAGGACCAGTTCTTAGAGTTTTAGTATAATATAGATTAGTAGGCCATGTGACACAAAGCCTTTCAAAGGAAGACTAATTATTCTTGTTTGTATTAAAAACTTACCAATTCTCGTAATTTCTCTCTTTGAAGTTGTTCATTTTCTCTTTGTCTTTCTTTCTGCAATTCCCGTTGACGAGCGAATTCACGATCTCTAAATAGAAAAATTCAAAATAATCTTTACAGATCGGCTGCAGGAAAATATTTCAATAAAATTTTTTTTTCTTTTTTAACAAATCTGATTTGTCATTTAAAAACAGAAATTTGGTTTGTTTAGGTTTAAGGATTCTAAGAAACATAAATGGAAAATTTTTCTTTTTAAAAACATATCAAAGATGGAATGATGTGATTCCAGATGGAGTTGTTGATTTGTGATATTTCAAAGGTTAAACCAAAATGATGTTCTTTTAATTATTTTTTTTTATATCTTTTTGGGCAGTGAAGTTGAAGCATTGGTAAAAGCTTGAGCTCTGAAATCATAGTAAGAGAGTTCAAATCCTAGTAAAAAAAAACCATTGCATTCATCTTAAAAATAGCCTTGTGTCAAACTTGCTTGGTTCTGCTCACCAAGTTAATATATCTTTTTTTCTTCCTCTTATATTGGCCAATTACTGCATTTCTTTTTGATTGATTATTGTATTTTATTTTAATTATTGTTGTCTTAAAATCAAGAGAAAAGAAAACAAAAGCCCTTAAAAATGAAAATATATGTTAATAGAATTATTTTATTCTTTTTTAATTTAAATTTTTAAAAATCTTTTGGTGACCCTAAATTCAGCCCCCCCCCCAATTCCAACAAACATTAAACAGATTCCATCATCATCATCACCACCATCATCATCACCATGATCATGTTACCTTTCTTCTTTCAATTTGAGTCTTTCTTTTTCTCTTTCTTCTTCAATTCGTTTACGTCTTTCCATTTCATTTTGTTTCTCCTTCTCCGCCTCCAACATCCGCTCCTTTTGCTTGCGCTTCTCTTCCGCCATTTTACGCATTCTTTCCTGTTCTTCATATTCCTTTTTACGCTGAAGCATTGCCAAATGACGTTGATTGTCTTCCTCCTGAAAACAACAAATTTAATCCCAAAGTTTAAACCTTTCAATCCTAAAAGGCCGATATATTGGCCCTGACAACATAAGGCAAAAGAAGACACATCAATAATGTGGCTTTAATATGTTACTCTAATATAACTCTGGTGACTACTTGGTAATATTTCTAAGCCAGGGTTAAAATACTCCTTTACTAGCAAGACTATGATTGCCTAGTTGGTAATATTGCAAAGTCAGGATTTAAAAGGGTTAATATGGTCCACTATCAAGTCAGGGTTCTTAGGATTAAATTTTTGGACCCTTAGAGGCCGATATATCGGCCCTGACAATATAAGGCAAAAGAAGACACACCAATATTTTCCTCTAATATAACAACTGAGTGATTACTTGGTAATTGTGATAAGTCTGGGTTCAAAGGATTATTAAAAAAAAATCTTGTAATACTACTACATATTATGTACCACCAAGTGGTTAGTAGTATCTCAGTGAATGTGGTGGGGGGTAATGCTCCATACCTGCCCCCTTGGGGGCCAAAATATGCATACATAATTATACATCATTAGGTAGTGAGAATGGAACATTGGTAAAATCCTTGACTCCAGAATCATATTACAAAAGTTCAAAACCAATGAAAACAATTACATTCACCTTTAACTGCCTAAAGTCGGGAGAGCAACTCATCTAGGTGAAGGGCAACACTGTATACAAAAAGCCCAGGTCTATTAAGATCACATAAATATGGCCTTGTGTTCGATCAAGTAAATATAATACATACCTTATACATATCCGCACGCAAGGGTACAGATCCAGAGCAATACCACGGTGGGTAATGTGCCAACAAGTGACTCATCACGTAGGAGGAGATATCTACTTGGTCCTAAACCAAACCAAATTTGGCACAAGGCCAGTTGTTATTGCTTAATAAATCCCAGACCTTTTTTTTCCCCCCTATATCTGCTCTATGCAGCAGAAAGGGACTGAATCTTCATAAACTCTACAGCAACAGTAAAGCTTAACATTGGATAACGTATAACCAAGTTGCATTCAAGACACTGGTTCCTGTTAGATCACTCAAGTTAAGCAACATTGAGCCTGGTCACTGTACTAGGGCAAATAACAAACCTGCACGCGGTGCCCCTGCTACTCCTTTTAAGGAAACCAATTATTATAACACGCACATCACTGTGCGATATGATATGATGAACACACCATGACCCCTAATGGGGCGGGGGATAAAAAAAAAAAAAAAAAAAAGATGGGGTAAGTCCATTTGGCCTAGTGAGTACCAGTCAGACTTCGGAATCTTAGTACATGAGTTCAAATCCCAGTTGTTTCATATGGTTTTATAATTGGACTAATACCCTTGGGAAGGGCATGAATCTCCACATTCTTTCCAGCTATGGGTTAAATAGTCAACATAGTTATTTAAAAAAACAAAAAAAAACTACAGGTTTATACTATGATTGTTCCCAGCATTAAATGACCTAAAAAGGTTGATAAACCATAAAAAGACAAACAAACTTCTTGAATTGTGAACTGAGAAAAAAAATAAATAAAAATAATCGTAAAAAAAAAATAATTTTTTTTTAAAGATTTGAGATGAAAATAAAAATGACTGACTTGTTCTTTAAGTTTCTTGATGCGTTCTTCCTCTTCTTGTTTTCTTCTTTCTTCTGCTTCTTGCTGCTTTTTATATCTGAAATTCAAAACAGAAAGAAAAAATTAACTAATTATTTCACGAGGGATAAGAATCAATAATAATAATAAAAAAAAAAAACAACAAAAAAACAAAAAAAAAAACAAAAAACGCTCATCTTCAATAGTGAACAAATCTATATTTCTAGAAAAATGAAATTGTGTGTGCGTGTATATACAATCAGTCACTACCAGATAAGCTCCTGTCAATTTTTGGTCTACCGACTTGAAATTTGACAAGGGTATTCATTCAAACCTGAGGCAAGCTTTTTTTATGGGTTTTACGCTGAAATTTCTACTTAAGTCTCTACTAAATTATTCTGCCAATTTTGAGTCTCAACACTTGAAATTTGATATATGGATTATTTGGATGTGGGAAACACATTCTGATAGCTGGTAAGGGTTCAAAATTTGAAATTACAAAAAAAAAAAAAAAAAAAAGTGATTATTAGACTGAAAACTTAGCATATGCACGGAGCAGGTTTTCTCTACAATAAGCTCCCTTAATTACCTTAGTGGCAAGTCCCCAGCGTTTGGCTAATACTTCTTTCTAGTCAATCTATAAAAAAAAAGTGCCTTGTAAAGTGGACGATAGCTCCAAAGTTTAATGAAATATTTTCTTACCTGAGTCGCAGTTTTTCTCGTTCCTCACGCAGTTTTTCTTCTCGTACACGATCCGTGACTGAAAGTTTTTCTTCTAATTTTTTGTTCTTTTTATCTTTTAATTGCTGTTCATGAATTTCTTTCAATTGACGACTCTCAGCAACTTTGCGCATTCGTTCTTCTCTTTTTCTACAAAACACAAACAAAATCATTTTAAAGAATATTCATTACAATTTATGAAATTATATTAGAAATATTTTCACTTTCTTCATCTCTATATATTGAGTTGGGAAAGAAGTTTATAGCAATTATATATATATATATATATATATATATATATACATATATTTTTAGGACTTTGTTTTATGACAAAATGTCGATGTGGTTCAGTGGATAGACAATCTGACTTCGGAACCGTACTAAGCAGGTTCGAATCTAAGTTGTTCTGTCTACGTAAACATGTTGACTAATTACCCTGGGAAAGGTATGAAGTCCTATCTTCCCTCCAGCCATGGGTTAAATAGTGCAAGTGGGGGATGATGTCCACGGTGACACAAAGGCACTGAAGGCTGCAACAGAGGATGGCCTCCAGTTGTCGTGGTTCTCTCCATGCTATTGGAACCAGGTCCTTCTCTGCCAAAGGACCGTGTGGTGACTGCAGGTGCATCAGTCTCCCCACATTAAAAGACATCATGCATAGGCTTCCTCCTAAAGGGACCACAGAACTAAGACGGAGGACAGTCATTCTCTCCTACGACTGACCGTCAATAAATAAAAATATAATAAAGTACTTTTCTTATTGTACAAAAAACTGTGCTAATCATTTTTTTTGGGGTATTTTAATTTTTCATTTCTTTCTAGGCTTAAGAAATGAAATAGCAAAAAGGTAAAAATTTAATATATTTTTAAGAAATATTTTTTTTAGTGGAAATACATTAGTCTTTACTTACCCTAACCCTTAAGAAAAAAAAAAAAAAAATTCTATTTACCTTTTTCTTTCTTCCATTTTCATTCTTTGTAATTCTTCTCTTTTCATTAATCTTTCTTGTTCTTTTTTACGCTTTTCTTCAAATTCTTTTTTTCTTTGTTCAATTTGGAACTTGAGAAAAAAAAAATAAATAAAAAAAAAATAAATAAATAAAAAAGTTCATTTTTGTTTTTCTGAAAAGCAATCCATCAACAATTAAAAAAATATTGAAATTATTTCATTTCAGAAATTCATTCAGGTTTTTTTTTTTTTCCCTCTTTTTAATACAAATTGATCTTAAAAAATATAGTTCTGAAAAGCCATTTCTTACTTGAGCTGGAGTTGTGCCAATTTTGGGGGTTCCTTTCGAAGGAGTTGCAGTTTTCTTAAGTAAAGATTTAAAACCAGAAGAGAGAAGATTCAATCGAGATTGTGTTCCTGATCTTGATGCAGAACCAGTGAATGAACTGTTCTGTTGAATGTACTGCACGGGGAAAAGAAAACATTATCTAAGAAAAAAGCTTAATTTTACACAAGAAAAAAAAAATTGAATTAAACAAGGTTTTTAACCAAATAATTTATTTTAAATAATCATAATGTACAATCAGGTTTGTGGAGTCACTTAATAGAGCAGGGCTCTAGGTTGGGAATAAAAACACCTGCATTTGTGAGTTAGAATAGAAAAATATACTTTAAAAAAAATAATGTTTAAAAACAAGTTTAAAGAAATAAAATTTTTTTGGCAAAAGAAAAAAAATAGTTAAAAGTGAAATAACATTTCATGGATTTGGCTAGTAACTTTTTCTTTTTGATTAGAAAATATTTTGTTGTTAAAAGGTAAATTTGTCTGTAGAGCCCTGTAGAGAAATATCAAAATAAAATTTGCTAAAAATTAACAAATTCAAGAAAATGGAAAACAAAAAAAAGGGAAACATTTGGCAAGAATAAACAAAGATTTACACCATTTAATAAAAATCAAAAAAAATTCTAGATTTTAAAAAACGTATTTGGTTAAAATATGAAATTTAATAAAAATAAATCTTGAATGAAAATGAGAAAAAAGTAATTAAAAAGTTGTTCAAATTTGTTGAAATCTTAAAAAAAATATAAGTCTTTTTTTTTTTGGACTCACCTTTTGAAGAGTGTAAGATTTTTGAGATGGGGTAAGGTTTGCAGTTCGATAACTGGAGTTCATGCTAAAGGAAATAAAAATAGCTCTTTAAAATCCAAACTGATTTAAGCTAAATTATTTTAATAGAACATTAAGTATTTGAGATTTTAAATTCATTTTTTTTTTGGGTAAATTTGATGACAAATTTTATAGGACAATTAAAACTTTAATTTATTAAAATCAACTTAAAAATTATAATAATAAAAATCAGGCGTTATTCTAAAAGGTTTTGGTTTTTGATTCAATAAATAATTTAATAGAATCAGTTCAACTTACCTTGATAAAAAACTTCGAGAAGCTGAAATGAAAATCAAAATTTATTAAAGAAATTTATTTAAACAGAAAAATAAAATAAAAGAATTTGTAGTTGAGAAAAGCACATTTTATTTTAATTCTAAATTTTCATTTATCTAATGTCACATTCAAAGCCAAATATCGATGGGTGAAAAACAAGAACAAGGGAGGTAACTTTTCTATTAGTTATCTAATCATAGGTGTTTCCACACACATATCGACCCGTCTTGCATTTATTTGTTTACGGGGGGGGGGAATAAATTAAAATTTATTGTTTAAAATAGGTCCAAATTAGAATATAGAGACCTAATATTAGTTTTTTTGCAAAAAGTTAGAGGAAATTATTATAATAAATGCTTGAAAATTGGCTTTATTTACTTAATGTTTGACAAGCAAAAAAAATTTGTTTGAATCAACTTGTTTTTCTTTTACTTTTCTTAGACATCTAACTTTAAAATTTTATTAAAAAAAACAAACAACTAAAACCAATGACATGATTTTTTTAAAAATTGTTAATTCAATTATTAAAAAAACAAAACATGTACTTTAAATACTTATTTGTGGAATTTCTTTACAAAATTAAATCTAAACCAACTTATTAGAAATTTTGCAAGAAACTGAAACTCTTTAAGTCAAGGTCATGACCCAGGACCCAGTGACCAATAAAATAGCTTTTTACAATAATTTTGAAATCGGGCAATATGCCTTTAAAAAAATAGAAAACATTTATGAAAAAAGGGGGGTTAAAAAGAAAGGATACTCACAAGAAAGATTTTGTGGAGTTTTAAAATTTGAAGGGACCATCCAATTATCCTCTACCATGGAGCACTATATTGAAAAAATTTAAATGGATTTTTTTTATTTATTAGTTACATAAAATAAGAATATGAAACTGAAATAAAATTAAAAAACAAAATTTTGTTTTTTGTCTTGATATAATTATTTAAAAAGTATATTATATTTACTTGGTAAGCATCAACCAAAGTTTGGCACAGGGCCATTTTTACATGCTCTATATACCTGGGCTTTTTTAATTCAGTGTTACCCTTCACCTAGATGAGTTGCTCTCAAAGTTAACAATCCCCATCTGCCCGAGGCAACTAAAACTGATAGAAATGGTTTTTACTGGGATTTGAACTCTTGTAATACAATTCCAGAGCCTGAGTGTTTACCAATGCTCCACAGGCACTGCTATCTATATAATGTAATTATAGATTTTCCGGTAACAATGCGGAGGCAGTTGAAAAAGCTTCCAGATGGCTCTGGTTGAAGAGAGGGGAGTCATGAAGAGAGGATGAGCCCCTTGAACACAAACCAAGGCCTTTGCAAACCTCGGTTGGGTGTCTGATGTTGAAAGACCCGAAACACCCTATGAACCCAGGATTTAACACTGAGGATGTGTCCAAGGCATTGTATCAGTGAATGCTTTTGTTAACAGACAGCGAAAAGCTTTTGTCACTCTATTCTCTTACAATCCTTGCAAGTCGTTAAGGATTTTTTCAACCTTGGAAAAAAAAAAAAAAGTGTAAATAACTGTTTTACTTACATCTGTATCGTCTTCCTCTGAATCTTCAACATCAGCATCTTCGGGAGATTCCTTGACGCTTGACTTTTTACAACTAAGCCTAGAACTTCGCCTTTTCTCTGTGCTAGTGGTGGTGGTGCTGGAGGAGACCGGTTTGACCTCTGGGCAGGGTCTCTTGGCCTCACTTTCAGTTTTGGATTCAATTTCATTGCTCTTGCGTTTCTGAAGTCGAGTCCTAAAAAATAATCAAACAACCATTTTCAGAATGAAGCTTTCAAATACAGGCGTAACAAGCTTTATGCCTTAAATAGCCATATAATTAGAGTATATATATATATATATATATACATACACACACGTAGATACACACACATGTGTGTGTGAGAAAAATAAGAGATAAATTCCGACAATATTTGATAGACAAATTAATTAGAAAAAGCAAGAATGTATTCAGTGCAGACGCGTTTTGGATTTTTCCTTCTTCAGGGCACAATTATTTTTTTTTTTTTGTCCATTATTTATCCATTGATTTTTCCTCATAAAATTAAAAAAGACCTTGTCCCTAACAAGACCCTAATGAACAAAATAGAATTATTAAAAATAAATGAGCCCTGAAGAAAGAAAAATACGAAACATGCCTGCACTGAATATATTCTTGTTTTTTCTAATTAATTTTACTATTACACACACACACGTATATATATCTATATAAATATATATATATTTATCACTCTAGATTTTTTTTTTTGTGTGACCTACACTTAGGGTAGAGGAAAAAAATAAAATAGTGTAGCATCAAATATTCATCCCTCTAGATTGGGGGTGATAATAGGCCCAACAATCCAATTCTGTTAAGAGAAAGTAACAGAAATCACAATAAAAGTGGCTCTATGTTCCCCAGGGAATCATGTCATTAAAAAAAAATAAAATTTAGAATCACATTTGTGAAAAATATTAAAAACAGCTATTTATACACAAGGGCGAAACAGGCCTGTAGATGAATTGCAAAACTTATTTTATGTACGCTCTTAAGTTAATTGAGCACTTTGAAGGTTGGGTTGGATGTCTACTCGTTATTTACTACTGCTACAAGGCATAGCCCCTGCTGATAAAGCGGCCGAGAACTTTAAAAAAATCAGTAGAAAGGCCCTTCCTCTCGGCAAGTTAACCGTAGGTCAGTTGGTAGAACGTCGGTTTGCGAAACATGAATCCAAGTTGTTCGTCTACGTTGATGTGTCGACTAACATCGTTGGGAAAAGTATGAAACTAATCTTTCCTCCAGCTATGGGTTAAATAGTTCAAGACCTCCACGGCTGATGTGGTGGATTATGTTCACAGTGATACGACGGCAATGAAGGCGGTTGAACGCTGCAACAGAGGATTGACTCCAGTCGTCATGGTTCACTCCATGCCATATGAACCACACCCCCTCTGCCATGGGGCCCTGTGATGACTGCAGGTGCATCAGTCACCCCGCGTTAAAAGGTATTATGCACAGGCGTCCTTCAGAAATAGTCAACAGAACAAGGACAGAGGACAGTCATACTCGATCACGAGTGAACGCCGATATATATAGTTGTATTTATCTGCTTTTTAATCTTTTTTTTTCGTTCTTCTTCTTTTTCTTTTTCTTTTTCTTCTTCTCATGATTTTTTTCTCTTCTTCATTTTCTTTGTCATGTGATTCTTTGGCATCTTTGTCTTCTTCTTCAAATTTTTCTTCTTCTTTTCATTTTTTTTTCTTCTTCTTCTTACTCGTCTTTTTTCTTTTTTCTTTCTCTTCTTTTTTCCTTTTATTCATTTTTTTCTTCACCTTCTTCCCATTCTTTTTTTCCTTTCTCGGTCTTCTTTTTCTATTTCTTTTACTTCTTTTTCTCATTCTTTTCCTTCCTCTTCTTTCTCTTCACTTTTTTCTTTTATTTATTTTTTTCTTTACTTTCGTCTTCTCAATCTTTCTCTTCTCATTTATAATTTTTCCTCTTTTCGATCTTTTTTCTTCTTTTCTCGTTCTTCTTCTTCTTCTTCTTCTTTATCTCGTTCTTTTTTCTTTTTCTTTCGCTTCTTTTTCTCATTATTTTCCTTCAATTTCTCCTCATTCTTTTTTTTTTGCTTCTTTTTCTCATTCTTTTTCTTTAACTTCTTTTTCTTCTCATTTTTTCATTTTTCTTCTTCTCATTCTTTTTTTCTTATTTTCTCATTCTTCTTTTAGTCATTCCTTTTCGTTCTTTCTTTTTCCATTCTTTTTCTCATTCTTTTCCTTCTACTTCTTTCATTTTTCTTCCTTTCCATCTTCTTTTTCGTTCCCTTCTTTCCTCCCCTCTTAAGGGAACCTCTATGAAAAAAAAAAAAAACGATTACTTTAACATTTTAACGATGTTCACTCATTGGAAAGAAATTTAATATTCTCTATTTTTCAGTCCAGACTGATTGACTCTTAAGTGTGCAGTCGCCGCAAGCGACGAAAATCGCGAGAAATAATGAGTTAGCAATGAGCATAGGATAAACAGAAACGTATTTTCTAGGGCATCAAGCTCCCAGGTAACTAACAATTCTGTACCACTTATATTTAGCAATATCCTATTTAGGTGTTTATTTACTTACTTATGTCTCATCTAGGAGTGTTTTGATAACAAATTTAATCTCAATTATGTGTGTGCACACTGGCTTGTGGTTATATATGTATATATATAACAATATGGTAGACAAAACATATTTGAGTGTAACAGTGACTATTAGCATTTGCACATGTGTATATGAATAAA